>JAXIVJ010004363.1:0-82500 GCA_036785665.1 Chirona hameri | reverse complement strand
CGTTCCTTCAGAAAATACGCGGTGGCATCAACGCGCACTTTGGAATGTCCTTACGAGGTAATTTCCAGAAAAATGTGGCTACCGTGGGACTTGTACCACCTTTATAAGTACGTTTTACTATGTAACTCAATTATTCTGGGAAAACCCGTATAATCCCTTTAAGTGGGCGAAGGACAGACTCCCTATGAGCATCCTCAAACTTGATGCACAAACTTAACTTGGCATGTAGCCTGTAGATAAACATGGTGAAGTCCATTTCACTCTACGTCCCAAAGTTTGATATCTATTCGTGTTTATATTTTTGATAATTGTATTTCCGTATACAATATACTTAGCAACCCAATACAATACAGTCCACAAGTTATTATAAACAAAGCTGACGAAATAAACAACAGCTAATCAGCGTATTAAACGATGAAAGCTAGAATAACATCCCGAAAAATTTACATCACGTTTCCTCTTCACTCTTCTCCCATCAAATAGCAGCGGCTTTCTTGGCAATCAAATCAGCCTCCGAAGGTGATACACCTGAGGGAGCGATCACACTGGTCCGGATAGCAGTGACACGCTCCTCGGGGTACAGTACGACAGCAGTGTTTGGCGGTATCGGGGCAGGGTCCCGCGCTTTGGCCGCATGGTTGCCGTGACACACCGTCTGCTTGCCCTGAAAAGAAAAGAAAAGTTGCTGAGAAGTTTTGGTATAGAAGTCTTAGTTCGACGATCCATTCCTTATCTCGGCATTGGCTCTCAGCAGAACGCCATTGACTGAGGGGTAGCTTTAAACGCCCCCCCCCCCTGGTTATCTTCCGAACCAATGATCCCAGCGAGACGCACAAGGCGGTAATCGAAAGCTCTCAATGAGACAAATATAATGCATACTCAAACATTTCAAAGTAAGGTCAAATGTCAGGTCAAAGGTCAAAATCGACGTATTTGGGTTTATGGGCCATACTTTCTATCCAAAGCCTTCGATTACAACCATGATCACCCAAAGTGCTGCCAAAGGTATGATACACATCCCACATGAGCTAAAGTGATATTGTTGGCCAAGATCAAGGTCAAGGTCAGGTCACAAAAGGTCACTATGCTCAAATATGTACGAAAGTCATGCAAGACATGTTTTATGAGTTATTTTTCACGTATAATTCGATAGTGATAGTCATTTTACCACCTGACTTCATTTATGTGAAGTTAATGTCAAGTTCAGGTCAAGTTCAGGTCAAGTCACTGAAGGTCAAAATTTGTAATTGATAAATATAAATAAACAAGGCATGTTTATAAGCCAGTTTTGTATTAGAAATACAGTGGTGCCATTTATTTGTCTGTATCTGGTCAAAGGCCCAAAAACGCAATTTGTAAATATTACGTCATGAGTTGCCAATACTTAAGATGCCATAAGTCAGTCAAAAATGGTGCCCCTATCATCCTATCACCTATCATCCTATCTTCTGGTCTCCAGCATAATATAGATTCGAAAGCTTTACCTCAAAAGCCTCAAAACCTCGGCAGTCACTAGCATGTTTGGTTAAACAATGGCCATCCTTTTCCAGTTTATTGACTTACCTAGTAGTGTAATCCCCATGAAGGTTGCCACAATCAGTAAAACATACAGGAACTTCATGGCTGCTACCTGCTTGCTTCCTCTCTGTGACGATGCCTCGATAACGACAAAGCACAGCATTCTCTACGTCGGAATATATACCGATCGTAAAGGTTACGCCGACACCCAGAGCCAATCGCAGGGCCCCACCATCGTGACGTGTTCGGTGACATTTCGGCTGCGTCGCAGTTGTGGCCTGGCTTTCGTGACTAGGAGCCTTTTCGCATCGAATGAGAGGGTTTTGTGCAATGCATACAATATACCAACGACTGTGCTATATGCATGCTAAAGACAGTGCTGAATTGAAGTCCAACCTAAAGTCTCTCCGACGAAGATTGTTGTGCTACCGGTGTGATTTATACAACACAAGCAAGTCCCATTTCGCATGACGAGCTCAACAAAACGAACGAATGGTGTAGAGTCACCCAGCAACGCTGTATCTTAGAATAAGTGTATCTCCGGGCTTCATGATAGGTGCTTCATACTAAGTATTCTCCAAACGGCGTCCCATGACTGTTATCACTCCATGGCCATTTGATGCAATGGTAAACATAAGGTGGACATATTTTTATTCAACACCGATTTCTAATTCAAGACAGGATGGAAATTATTTATATTATATAGCAATCAGAGCGATCACATTTCACTTTAACCCTTTTAGGGTCGGGAAGGGGCTAAAACGACCCCCACCTTAGTTTTTTTTCGTCCATGCCCCCAAACGAATAGATATAGCCATCAATTTCTTGAATTTTCCTAAATATTCATTGGGCACATTTTGGGTTATTTCAGATCACCCGCCCTGGGCAGTGTCAGAAAAGTGGCCCTTTTCTCCATTTTTCTGAACTTGGAAGTTTTGTTCCATGAAAACTTTGACTGTAAAGAATGTTTTTTTAGTCTGTGTGTGCAAATGGTTGACAAGCATAACAAATGTCAGGAGAACTGAGAAGATAGAAAACAAATTAACATACATTATTATTTTACAGGCTGCTATCATCATAGGAGCAAGGACAACCCTGAGGCATGAAGACCTTCACTCCAGGGATTTCCCGGATTTCCAAGCTTTCCCGGATTTCCAAGCTTCATCAGTGTCTATAGCTGGGCCGGCACTTGGACACTGAGCGACACTGAGGGACCAAGAGCCTGAGCGTCCCACCTGAATCGGATCGTACAACGGAACCAAGACCACCATGAGTGGCTGAGGGGCATTGACCCTGGCTAGTGTATGACTTGTGTTTTGTTGTCTGTCTTGTGTACTATCTCCTTCCCATTGTGTGTGCTGCAAAGATATGTACCAACGCTGGTGCGAAATAAACGTTATTATTATTATTACTGGCAGGCGGCAGCATGAATGGTCAACCTTGAATCTTGATGGAATCTGTATCATGTTGTCTTGTTTATGGGTGAAGAACCATATCCTTTTGGGACCAAGAGCCCCAAGGCTCTAATTGTCTTGTATCTTAGTCTTTTGTTGTCAGCTTAGTCAGTCAAGGCGCAATACGTGCAACAACCGCCATCAGTTTTTGAATGTTACACAAGTTAATCTGTATTTTGTATCACCTCATGTGCATTGTCTGCAATACATAAAGTGCAACAACCGCCGTCAGTGACGAATGCCACACAAGTTAATCTGTATTGTGTATCAACTCATGTGCATTGTCTGCAATACATTAAGTATAAACAATGTCAATGGTGTTCTATTCAGTCTTTGATGTATCTCATAGTGGGCATTGTAAGGGTAATTGGTATGGGCTTTCACTAAATTTCACTTTGGGTATTTTTCTGTATATGCCTATGAGTGCTTCAACACTATATGCCTACCTTCAACACTATATGCCTACCTTCAGCTTCAACACACGCACACACTATTCCTTTGTTCTGGGAGAAATACACAATGTCAACGTCAGCTAGCTTATGTGGTGGTGGCCTGTCGGCTCAGGCTGTCGGTGGTCTGTCAGGACGCAGGTAAGCACAAACCAAAAATAACCACTTGCTTTTGCATAGATAATTCCCGGGTGAGATAAACCCGAAAAGTAAAATATAATGATAAATTTCATAACGAGGTCAAGGGCTATGGTACCTTTCATATGTAAACAATGTCTAGTCGCAGCCTACTCATATTTGTCTTAAAACAATAGCTGCCATATCCCTTCAACTTAGAGCTACCATATTCCTTCCATTTGGCTGGGCCGTATTCAACGTTGGACCAATGGAGAACTTGATCTGAATTCTCACGGCATAGATATGCCATGGGAATGTGTCGCAGACGGCGTTGAAATGTGCATAGTTGCTGGCTTTAAATTATAAGTTATGACATGAAAAAAGACGAATTCTTTGAGAGTAGATTGAACGCAGCAAATGTAAAAATTAAGCATTTTTAAAAGCACATTTATTCTTATTCCGTGAGCTTTCTAAACATCAATATTTTTGTTTCAACTTAGATCATGCTCGTAATACGTAGTGTAAAAATAAACAAAAAATACCATTGAAATCTCCTCATTATACTCTTAAATGTCACAATTATTTTCCCTGTTTATTTGCTAAAATAAGACAATATATGTTGTTTCTCGTGAAATGTTATAATCTGCAAACAGCAAGTATATTTCGTTTTTTTCATTGTCTTTCGAATGTACAGGAATATAAAAAAATACAATTTTTCAGTTTTTTTGTTTAATGATATCAATTTCACAGTTTTTTTTATTCAAATACAATTTATCTATCAACCCAGCATCACATTTAAAGTATTTGACATCTCAGAATTGGCAATGTTTCCCTCCATGACATTCTTTGTCGTTTGGCCTTGCCTTTCGCGGATTGTCTTGTTTACTGGTGAGATGTGTTGTAGTTACTAGTTGTGCTCGGTTGATGCAGACGCCATACATAGGCTATTATGAACAATTATATTTTGTCTTTTTTAATTATTTTGAATTGAACCTTCGCTTTCCTTTGGACCGTCTGATGGACAACATCGGACATCCCTTTGTAATGCGCCTGCGCCATTATTTCGCCGCATAAACATTCTTTATTTATTTCCCTGAATGTGCAAGGTCTATGTCTAAATTACCTATTATTTTCCTATTATTGAAAGCTTAACTGCAGACTGGGTCACTGGTTATTGATTCTACTTTTTTGGCACTATTCAATCATGATTTATGGAATCTGAAATCTGAATGATTCAATCGCCGTTGCGTTCGATTCACATGGTACATCACATGAATCATTTTATAATTGATTCTTTCTGATTCAAATAATCAAAACACATTTTAATCGATTCACTTTCACAGTTGATTCAACAATTAAGTATATGTGGTGAATTTATGTTGAATCAGTACAAATGTATTGTAAAGCATATATGATCATTCAAACATTGTTACAGCAATACATTACTATTTCAGTATAAATTAATGAGTAACGGTATGGCTGGCGTCACCGGTCTCGGCTGGAGTCTCACGAAAATCAAGGTTACTATAAAACAAAGTTGATATGGATACATATGGAAGCCCTAGAGGACGATGATGACCATGACGTCAATAGATTATGGGATTATGGCTGGCGCAACCTAGCCCAACCTGACCTAAGTCCTAACCCGCCATTAAGTCCGATCGGGATGAAAGCTAAGATTCGCTCATAGCCATTAAGTCTGATCAGGACGAAACCTAAGATTCGCTCATAGCCATTAAGTCCGATCGGGACAAAACTTAAGATTCGCTTGTAGACATTAAGTCTGATCGGGACGAAGTCTAAGATTCGCTTGTAGCCAAGCCATTAGGTCCAATCGGGACGAAACCTAAGATTCGCTTGTAGTCATTAAGTCTGGGATTCTGGTTGGGACGAAACCTAAGATACGCGCGTAGCCATTCAGTCTGATCGGGATGAAACCTAAGATTCGCTTGTATACATTAAGTCTGATTGGGACGGAACCTAAGATTTGCTCATAGCCATTAAGTCTGATCGGGACGAAACCTAAGATTTGCTCATAGCCATTAAGTCCGATCAGAACAAAACCTAAGATTCACTTGTAGCCATTAAGTCTGATCAGGATGACCGATGAAACCTAAGATTCGCTCGTAGTCCGATCTCGGTGTCTATTCTCTCCAGCCATAATCCCATAATCCAGTGACGTCATCATCTAGGGCTTCCATATGTATCCAGGCCAGCCTTGATTTATAGTAACTTTGAACCTTGATTTTGTGCGACGCCAGCCGCGATCGGTGACACCAGGTGTACTGTTACCACTTACCAAATTAATGTAGCCACTGTATTTGCACAATTTACCAGTGCACTTGAATTGTTAAGAATTGTTTCTTTAGATTCAATCAGCCTTCATTTAATGCAGGTTTTGATTCAATCAATTCATGAATGAAAAGATCTGTTGGTGAATATTTTTTTTTATTAAAGGCATTTTTGTTGAAAGATTCCAATAGATTCAATCAGTGTCAACTGTCAAATCAATAACCAGTCTGGGCTTAAGCCATACCTGATTCTTAAAGGGAAATAATGACCTTTTGATTTTGTTAGCAACAATTTCTTAGGCTACCGCTATGGTTTTAAAATTATTTTATTTAAATTTAAGAATTAAATAAAATTATTCCCAAATTCGAAGTTGTAAGTTTGGGAAAAATACAAAACAAGTACCTTGTGTACTTCATGAAGGTCATTGACAAATTCGCCCTTCCCTACCATTGTTCACATCGATTGCGGCATTTTTGGAGGCTCTGTGACATTTCCGATCAAACTGAGCGCTGCTCGGACACACGCTAGTAGCGCTTTCGTTCTCCATGGCAACCAGGCGTCAGCCAATCAAAAGCCAGAAAGGGAATACGTTCTGGCTTTTCATTGGCTCACGCCTGGTTGCCATGGAGAACGAAAGCGCTACTAGCAACAACTCGCCACAATGGTTAAGTGCGCCGAGAAGCATGACAATGCTTTGCAAACAAATTGCCGACGCTAAATAGGTCGCCGTCGATGTGCATCGATGAGCTTCCGATTTAATTGCCAGTTTTGTGTTATTGTTTGTTAGTTTTTGGGGGAAAAATTATTATTTTTCATGATAATATAAAGCATAGTGGTATATACAGCCACAGACAAATTATACAATACTCCTAATGTTGAAAACAAATGAATTTATTTTCACAAATTGAGGGTCGCAACCACTAACTATGCCGCCGTTGATGTGCATCGATGAGCTTCCGATTTTATTGCCACTTTTTCCAATCGCTGTTAGTTTTAGAAGATCGCCGGGCATATAATCACAAGCAGAACGCGCAATATATTTTCCACTCCATTGCGTAAAAAAACAATACGGGAAAAGCCCGGTTTGATGAGGACCAAAAGTACTTGCAAGTACCGGTCGTTAAAAGTGTGGAACGCTTATCAACTTTAACTTGAAATATCTTTCGGTAGGAAAGTTTTTATGCAAAATATGATGAATTTACAATATATTTTGGTCTCGTCTGGCGATTTCAAGTGCTAACTCCATTTTTGTGGAAAAAGGTCATTATTTCCCTTTAATAGGTGTTCATCTTCATGTTGTTTCGTACTCAAATTATCAATTAATGAATTTACCTGTGTATATGCATATTTGAATTATGGCCCAAACTGTATTTTTACATTGTGGTGCATAAAAACATATGTAAACAAACGGCCTGTAAAGTGTAAATTGTAAACAAACTGAATTGGGCATTGGGAAATTGTCCAAATTACTGCCAAAATTGTATTTGATTGCCAGAGCAGAGCAAGTCTTATGTGCTCATACCATTATAGTGACTTGTGTTAAACTTTGATGCATTTTGTTTCAGGCGCCTCAATCCTCACGGCTCACCCTCACCGTCGCCAGGGCCAGGCACCAGCTGGCAGCTGTCTGAAGTGTGACAGCCGACAGACGACACGACAGGTGTAAGCCTCAGCCGCCGCCCGCCACTCGCCTACTCTCCCCAGACCCTGAGTCCTAATTTCGAAATCAACATCAATGGTGAGTGTTGTAAGAGTGAGTCCCCTCAATTACTTGAAGGAAGTCTTCAGGTGCAGTTATTGAAGGGATTGATATTAATGCATATATTTTGATTGAATGTATTTTTATTGATTTTCGAACTGAGATACCCACTGGCCACTAGGCACTATCCTTGGCCATTAGTACAATTTAAAGAGATATTGTCACATTGCATGCCAATGTGTAATTTTTGGTGTGACTGTGTATTGGTATGCGTGTGAGTTGTGACATGGCTGATTTAACCTGCAAAATTTGGTTCCCTGAAACTCCAATGGTTGGGCATTGGCACACATTCATAAAATTGGAGTCGGCTCATCACTATTTATAATCACTTCTTTGCAGACTATGATTTTCTTTTTAACCCGCGCACTGCAGGGGGGTTGATTTCCGCCCCCCCCCCCCCCCCCCCCCCTCAGGTTTTTCAAAGATAGCGAAAAAACGGCGGCGCGCAGCGCCGCCGGGTTTTGGCACACCTGTTAGGACATCAATTGCGCACACTTTGAGAAAACAAAATAACCTCGGGTCATCTCAGGTCAGGTCACCAAACCAGGTCAAGTGACCCCACCTCCAAAAATGTTTGCAGTTGTGCCAAAGCCAGAGTTTTTCACCCATCAGTTTGAAACTTACAGGATGTCATGAGGGCATAAGTACTTACAATTCGTTTATCTCGGAATTTTGATATCGGTGACTTAAGGGTCAGGTCAATTTCGTAACCTCCCCATATGTCAATGGGGAAATATACAAATGCTTCCTATTTCAAGGATATGCATATTAGTCCAATTACTTCTGGATCATGTTATTATAGGATATTCTTGATGATCCAAGTGTAATTTTTGTTCAGTGACCCCTATTGGGTCATTTGAGGTCATGCGAGGTCACCATCACTTTTTTTGTCAATAACTCCCGACATAATAAAGATAGAGAAGTAAAACAGACATCAACGTGTTTGTCTCGTAGAGATACGTCTTCCCATATGCAACATGTCCTGCTTGGATCACCACTTGACCTTGACCTGAGGTCAAATTGTTAAGTTGACTTAACAAGGTCACCATGTATATCATTCGAAGCGCCTGGACAAGATAAACACAATGGCGTACACAGTTTTACGTTATCTTTATTAAGTAAAAAGTTAATAGCAAAAAAAACAATTTAGCAAAGAAACGGCCTTTTTTTCTTTTTGACCTCTGGAGCCTCAAATATTGACCTGAGATCAAAACTGAGGACATCTTACTTTTAGCGATTGCAAATTGCACTGGCTGGCGTTTGCTTTTTTCGGTTTGTTTCTAACTAGCATCGTTTCTGAGATATATGGGAATTTCTGGAGCGATGTCCTAAAACAGGAAACAACTGGAAAATTTGACCTTTGATGACCTCTGGTGACCTCAATTTTGACCTGACCTAAAATAACACTGAATACTTTCGATAGAACATGTATCAATCTATCGAATGCCTTTTTCCGCTTCTCGCTACGTAGCGTAGCTTTCGAGATCTCAGGGGGGGGGGCGGAAATCAACCCCCCCCCCCCCTGCAGTGCGCGGGTTAATATTGCAAACTCAACATCACCATTCGTCATTCCGTCAGTGCACTTAAAATTAAAAAGCTTATGCAGTTAATTATATTTTCAACAACCTTAGCCTCTTCAATAATAAAACATCACGAATGTCTATGGCTCGGCTTTGGGGCCGTAGGAGATTTGTGACCAATATCTTATAACACAGACTTTTGACTTTTCAAGGTCAAGTCTCAGCAAATTTGTACGCTTCAGCTTTGGGCGTGCTGCTATTTGTGGCGGGAAAACTGGATGAGAGCGGCCATCATGAATCACTGAGCAAAGCTAGGACCAACGTTTTGGGGTCAGAAATAAATTCATGTTTTGCTGATACACTGCTTTAGGTGCTGCACTTGCCACTTGCAGGAGCAAGTTTGAGCTTGAGTATACATGATTGTTGATCCCCACCATTCATTTAGGTTGCTTTTTAAAAATCCTCTGGAGGTGGCATTTGGCACAATGTGACCTTTAAGAATTGTTTACCATTTCCTAAAGCATCTTCAAATTAATTGGATAGCATACAATTAGTTATATTGTGCATTGCCCCTATACAATGCATAGACTGCACATATTTTTGATGATGAACATGAAACATCATCTGCAATGTTTCTGTTCAGCTACTGAATATTTTACCATTTCACGTGCAACAGTATTTTATACGTTTTGAGCCATATCAATCAGTCATCAGGCTGTCAGAAAAATATATAGTCGATTCTGACCTGTCTTACCGTTACCCTCATATACAAAGACAAAGTTTTGCATGGCAATTGGCATATCCACTTTGCAATGTTCTGTTGTCATCACGGACAGTGCGATAATTGACTCCAAATTATGTCTTGACTGCCATGGTTGAAAGTTGATAGTATGTATTGACCATCCCTTCCCTCCTCCATTTCAGAAAGTTCCAAATTGTTTTGCGCCATAGTATTAGTAACCATCTCAATTATCAGATAAAGATAAGATACTGGTTACTTTTTGGCCCCATCACGCTTAAACTATAGAGCGTACCGCTAACCATACTGAACTAGTTATTTGCCCTGTACTGAAGTCTCTAACGTGAACATTCTCCTTTGCAATGGGACGCAGCCAGAGGGAAAACTCGAGCAATGGCTTTAAGAAGCCACGTGCAAAAAGGACAGTTCAACCTGTGGTACGCCGTACCGCTATGGGCGAGTGCGACCAATGTGGGATATCACTAAGGTGGAAAAACTTGCCTGGACATTATGCAAACGTGCATAAAACCAAGTATGCTGAACTTTGGCAAAATCGCACTCCTGGTCAGTTAATCGATAACGCCGCAAGCGTGCTTACTAAAAAAAAGTACCACAAGCGACTTGCTTGCCGCAGCAGATGCTGCAGCCGCGCTGGCAGCGGCTGCATCTGATGGGGAAGCAGTTGCGTCTGCTGGTCCCCCATGCTCTTAAGCGAATGCAGGCCAATCGGCTGCCGCTGGTGATAAGCCTCACGGTCACGATGAGGAGGTAGTAAGGGACACAGGGACGCTAGCGTCGGACCATAGCCACAAGGACGAACCAATCGCTTCAGCCATGCAGGAGCCCGGAGGATACCCGACTCAGAGTATTGCAGAGGATCCTTGCGTGTCGCTGGAATCAGACGCGGACATGTCTGAATCTGATGGTAGTGAGGCTGTCATCCTAAATGCAAAACAACCCAATGTATCACCACCGGTAATCGGGATAATGTCTGGTGGTGAAGATGTGATGGGTGTTTTGAAGCGACTTGAAAATATGATGTCGACCATCGTTTCTGGTTCCCATACCAGTCAGCATCAGCAGCCTGCTGCGGCCGACATTGAAAAGGTAATTAAGGAGTTCCCAACGATGAAAACGAACGTGGAAAATTTACAACGCCAGCTTCCACAAATCCAGGCCCGCATTCATGAACGGTCCGCTCGCATTGCGCTGGAAAATGAGTATCCGTGGTTTACCACAAAGGACGGCGGGGAAGACGCCGGTCCGTTGGGCTTCTGTCATGCCTGCACACGCTTCGCTCATCTCATTGCCGGCGAGCGAGGTGGCAATCACGTACTGAACTGGACAAGGGGTGTGTCTTTAAAACTGAATATGAAAGCAAAAGTGCGAGGCCACGATGTCTCTCAGCTGCATCAGAAGTATGCTGATGACCACAGTACTGATTCCCTGCCGACTGTGCTGCAGGCTTGGCAAGGCAAAAACGATGCATTGACGAAGGATATGCTAAGAGTTGCGTACCATAATATGACGTTGGGCATTTCTTACGCAGGGTTTCAGGCAACTATGACCCAGTTGCTACCTCACCTGGAAATGGTTGCTGCCTATGCTGAAATCCAACGCAGCGTGCACCAAAAAACGGCTTCGCAGGCAGTCGATGTCTTTCATGGCCTATTTGTTTTGTGGCTCAAGAAGCACTTGCATTCCCCTAGTCCCGTGACGGGACGCGCTCGTCACTTTCATGTGAGCGCAGAGCACAGTTGGAAATGTGACTCGTCAAATATCGAACATTCAATATATTGACAGCAATGGTGTCCCAGTAATATCCAACTTGTCGGTGGACGTTATCCGTAATTATGCTGATGCCGACGACCCCGGCCGCCACGAGACGGACGCTGTCGGCTGCTTTGCACATATTCGGAGTAGCATGAGAGACGTCTTGGATTTCAAGGATGATGACATTGCTTCCAGATGTGTCATTCAGTTCTGATAACGAAGCCGTCTATTCTGGAGAGAAAGCTGGCTTAGCTGTTCGCTGGAAGAGGCACTTCAATAACTATGTTTTTTTGCATCTTTTGGATAGAGCACACAAAGTAGAAGCACTGTACAGGTTTATCATCAATCAGACCGGCCCGTTCCACTGGGCTTATACGCTGCTGTACAACACAATCAGACAGATAGTGAACGCGATTACCTACCTCCAAAACAATGCGCTTAGCCCGTGAAATTAACGCCGATTTCATGCAGCTGCACCGCAATTGCCACTCGTTTCATCGCGTTTTCTGTGCGTGCGCTAAATGCTATCATACGCCAATATAGTACGATTGTGATCGTGCTTGAAGCCAAGCATTCTGACCCGAAAACTCCGAAGGACAAACAATTACTGTGCAGAACAGTGCTTAAGCTGCTCCTTGATGAGGAATTCATTCTGTCTGCGCTGATTATTGCACACGCTTCAGCTCGGTGTGCTCGTAAGCCTGCAAAGTCATAAAGACAATTATTCTATCTGGGACGATGCCGACGTCATTACGCGTTTCAGAGAAAGCATGCTTTGCCTTGAAAAATCGCCGCAATCGAATCCACTGATCCAAAGGCACAAAGAGGACATTTTGTTCGGCGAATTCCAGGGCATCGACTTTGCGGTCGTCTTTGCGGTCAGCTCACTCTCATGAGCGCTCCACCCGTAGCGTGACTGGTAATGATCCAGTCACTTTGCTGTCCAAAGTCGAGTGGGCTTGCGAACAGCAGAGCAGTCTTGCAGCAGCTTTGCTCAGCGCTTGTGATTCACTGCTGACCGTGTCTCCCACGGTGCGAATGCTCCGCTCGATTTTCATGTGCTCTGAATTCCCACGTGATCGTGATGCCCTGGATTCATTTCGTAACCATGAATTCGCATCCGCTGTGAATTATTACAGTTCGAAGAGCCCACTATCGCTGCCAGGCTCCTAGAATTGCTTTGGAGCTGGGGTGCGGAGTGGAAAATTCTGACTAAAAATAAGTATAAAGAGTGGAAAATTAAACCAAAAAGCATATGTACCAGGCTTTATCATCCAATTACCTGCTCACCAAAATTAGTTATTACCTATGCCAATTTGTACCTGTCTTTCCATACACAGGCGCTGTCCCCATCATTACATCCATTAATCAGTATCCGGTTTCCAATTGTCCAATACATTTTAAAATAAGGAGTGGAAAATTCACAGTAAAACTCGGGAAAAAGAGTGGAAAAATAGTATCCATAGGGTGTCATTTTCCACCCAAATTTCCCAATGCTATGACACTGATCGCTGCCCAGCCAGCACGCTACCACGTACTGCAACGACCAAGGGGATTGCCAATGTGCCCTCAATCAGTATAGTGTTCAAAACTCGAGTTTGTGACCAAATCGACCCAAGGACTGAGTGGTACGCGGACGAAGGAGGTGCCTACGTTGACAATGCGCTTGTGCTACAGAATTTCCTGAAGCCAGCAAGAAACTTGCATAGGGATATTCCCAATGTTGTGGAACTTTTGGAGATAGTTCTTCTGATGTGTCCATCTCAGTCCGACACCGAACGAACTGGAAAGGATGTAAAAAATGTATGTGACAGTCGTTTCGGTGGTAAATTTACCGAAATTAAAGATGCTGAAAGAGATCGCTGTGCCAAAGAGGTCTTTATACGGTCATTTAAGCGTTCATGTTGAGGACCTTCCCATGCATGTCGTCTTACAACGTTGGTACCAGAAGGTACACCAGGGTGTCCTAAAGAAGCGCTCCCAGCTACTGCCTGTTTATATCAGTAAACCCACCTGCTCAAAAGTGGCATTTATTGGCGACATGAAAAAACTGCCGAGATGGAAGCGGTCGGTCCCCACGCGGAGGCACGCCCGTTGGAGACAACCACCCGTAAGCGTACAAACATTCGAGGAAAGTCTGACCCCGTCAGAAAGCCCAAAAACGCAAACGTGTTGCGAGGGAAACTACAGATAGCCCTGAGCAAGGTCACAATCCACCAGTTCTTACCAACGAGCGTGATGCTGATGAGTCACCTCCACCTGATGGTGGAGTCCGAGGTGACGGCGGCAGGCAAAAAAATGACCCTCAGATCCCGGGATCTGACGCTCATTCAGTCTCCGCTCCGCCTCCGGCAGGGTCTGTTGCCGCGGTAGCAACGACTCCTAAAAGGCCGAAAATTCAGAGACAGATCACTAGTTTCTTTGGAAAGGTCGGTCTTGCCACTTCGATGGAACCACGCAGCGATGCAACAATTGCTGGCGGGTTGGAAAATCGCGATGCAATTTCTATTCACAGTGAATCCGGTGCATCGTTTCAGCAATCATCCACCTCCAATGGGGGCAGCGAGCATGATCCCGACGATATTACCGTTACCGATGCCACGGAATATCTTAGACTTAGTGCCTGCTCCCCCTCCGAGGACGAGCTGCCGCCTCCTGTCAATGAGAGGAGTTCTCCCACGCGCAGCGACTCGTCGAACGAAACCTGCCTGCATCCGACGGCAAATGACTGGTTGTTTCCCCTTGCTGATAAGCCAAAGGGATACGCCAATAAAGCCAATGACTGCTACTTAATCGTGGTTCTTCAAATTCTGCCTCTTTTAATGCTGAACATAAAACAGACCAACTCACCGGACGCGGACGGTGATGCACTGATTGCAACTATTCGAAATGCTATGCTGCAGCCAATGGGCCCCCGTGCAAGCGGTTTGTCCCCACGGTCTGTCAAACAGGCATTATCTGCACTGGCCTCCCGATACGGTGTATGCCAAATGTTCGCAGACGAACAACAACATTGCCCACAGGAGGCCATGGAATGCATCTGGTCTATTCTGAAGGAAATGGCAGGTGTTGATATGTCTGGTGTGCAATCAGAACGGTCAACAACGTACACTTGTGCGACTGCAACCTGCAATAATCGTAGAGTTGATAAATCATGCTTATTGATTTACCCAATTGGCTCTTACAAGGTATCGACCTTGCATGGTTGTCTGGCGCATGCTGATCGCATGACCATTATGAGGTCAACCTGCATGCTGCGATCAGGATTTCCAGAACGAAATCTGGGAAGAGAAAACCGAGCTGACAAAAACTGTAGATATTTTGATGTTCAGTATTGAGAAAACTGCCAGTCAGTTGCAGAAGCGGCATAACTTCGAGTATCCAATAGAAAACCTCTGCCTGCCTGGTAGCGTTGACCAGTATTGTTTGATTGGTGCTATAATGCACAACGGCCCAAGCCGTGATTCGGGCCATTACTATGCCATTGTGCGGTATGATTCAGGCATATATAAATGCAGCGATCGCTGCATATCGCTGTTAAGCTCCGACACTAGCAAGTCCCTGTCGTGCCCTGAGGATGCGTACATTCTTATCTACAAAAAAAAAACACTTCCCGCTTACGATCTGAAGACTGAACATCTAGATTCTAGTGTTCGATGGTTGTAGCAGTGCATTAGCGCTTGCTACTTGCTATCTGGCAAGGCTCACTAATGCGTGTTTTGGCGGTGACCTGCGGCATCCTCGTGGAGCAGCAGCGTTTGGGAGCGGGTACGCTGGCCTTTGATGCATGTCCCTGCATATTTCTTGTAATTGAACAAATTTAAATGTGTCTTAGTGCTGCATCGTATTGACAGGCCAACTTTAACCATGCAAATGGGCTAAGCAACAATGCAATTCCCAACGTCACTGCCCGTCATGGTCTGCGAGTACCAGTCGGGGAAAGCAGGAAAAAGCGTACCTTTGGCGAGGCCCCCTGTCACCGCTGGCTTCAGCGGCAGACCGTCGCCTTCCGGGTCCCGGTCGGCGTTGCGAGGGGCGGGTACCTAACGATTTCCACGCAAACTGAAATAGCTCAGTCCAGACGGAGGACGGTGAACAGTGAACACATGAGAGCTGGGTTGCGACTGGAACTGGTGCCTGGGCAGACATATTGTAGCGGACCTGGTGTGCTTCGGAGTTTATGAGCTCAGCCGCCACGTCACATATGATGCACAAACAAATGCTGCTGCGAGCCACTTGCCAAGACTCGGTGGATGCACCGAGTCGCCCTATAGGATACCCAATATGCAATATGATATGCCTGCCATTAAGAGGCTGACGGAAATTGTAAAAAAATGGATTTGGGAAACCAATGTGAAACCAACCACTATTTTCGGCATAATTACTTTCACCTACAGTAAACGGTAACGTAAGCCGGCCGCCGGGCCACTCTTGTGGTGGCTGGTCCTGGTGCCTACTGCCTAGTTCATATTCACTTAATGTGATCGAATCACCAAATGACAGACCGACAGTGACGCCCAAGAAATGTGGGGTTGCCTGTGCCTGGCTGGTATGTTTACTCTTCATTTTATTTGAATGTCGTATTGCGCTTACGCTTAGGGGCTAGGGCGGGTTGCTACGGTAGCGCCAACGCATGGTTGTGCCACCACACGGGTCGGGTTCCCTTTGATGTGGCAATTATTATTTTGGATTTTTGTATTATTCATTTGATAGGAAAATTGAATTGCCTAGAGGCAAGAGCACCCGGGTTCACGGCCTAAAAGTACTTTTGTGTTGCAGAATTTTACATTTAATAAAGTGTGAGCAATATTTAAATCATTAAACATTGTGTTATTGTACGACACAGCATTCAGCAAACGGCCTGGTCAAACCCCTGGCAATTAAATGACTAGTTAGTAGTTCACTGTTCACATCACCATCAACCATGCGTTGTTGAGATTGACCAGTGTCCCGCCGCTTGCATTCAGTATTCCATAAGCCATAGCACGTCCTGTTATTGGCTCGGGTGCTTGCTTCTAAGGGCGTTGTTAACTTTAACCGTTCTGATCACTGATGTGTTGACGTGACTAACAGCGGCGTGGCACCGGTCCTCACTAGATACCTTCCATCTGGTTTCACGTACCGCAACCTGGGGGTAGCTGTGTTGGGACTCTAAACTATGCTACTGCTGAAAGATGGAAATTATATAGCGGGGAATAAACCTACGGGGTGCAGATTGGTCCTCGTCTAGTTGTGTGTGGAATGTGAAATTTGGATACATTCTGATGTTGTCTCTGCGACAACTGCCTAAGTAATGTAATCCGTGCATTGTTCACAGGTTCGCAGGGGTTCGCACACACATCACGCGTGGCCGGACCCAGGGTTTTGGGGCGGTAGCGGCGGCGGCGGCGGCCGCGACCGCGGTGGTGGCGGCGGCGGAGTCGGGCGCGGCCGCGGCACTGCCCATGCCTTTGGGCCGGGCGACTTCCCGGCATTGCCGGGCCCGGCAGCAGCAGCAGGCGCCCACACCCCTACGCCGGCGGCGCGTGGGGCGCCCGCGTGGCGCGACGTGGCCGCGGCAGCGGCGTGAGGTGGCGGAGCGGGTGCTGGAAGGGGAGGGGCCCGAGGAGGGGTGACGGAGGAGCCCACCATGGTTGGTGTGGCTGTAGAGCTGGCCCACGGGTTTTCGGGGGGTGGGCTGGGGGGAGTCGCGCGCTCGGACGCGAGCGGGATGTTAGATGTGGCGGAGAGGCGTCGCCTCTACCCCACCTCGGCGAAACCCACGCCGCACATCATCGCGGTGAGCCTGGGGGGGGGGAACGGCCTGACGGACCGAGTGGCCCCGCACTCGGTCTTGGAGGACGCCCCCTCCCGCTCGATGGCGGTGGCAGACAACCTGAGGGGGTTTTTAACCTGTCTCGGGTTGTTCGGCGCCCCGGAGGTCACCGTGATTCTGATCTCGGTGATCCCCAGGGCCCAGCTGACCGACGCCGGCCTCGCCGCCTTTCGGGCGCTGTCCGACGCCCAGCGAGTCGTGGCGGGGGACTTCCACCCCCGCTGCGTCTTTCTGGACGACACCCAAGTCCATTCGAGACTTCGGTGTCGTTCTCGAACGAAAGCTGACCTTCGCAGATCATGTGAACTCAATCGTCACCAAAGCCAATCGAGCACTAGGTCTGCTCATTCGGACATTCCAGTCGGCCTCCCCCGGTGTAAGCTGGATAAGCAAGCGGCTCTGGCTGCTTATAACGCCAACGTTCGGTCGATTATTGAATACTGTTCAATCATATGGAGTGGTGCAGCCAGATGCCATCTCGTTCGCGTGGAGAGGGTGCAGCATAAATTTTTTATGTGGCTTGCGCCTCATATGGCGTTCGATGGACCGTCTCTCGCATATTGTGATCTGCTGTCAGCATGCAATGTATCTCATTTAGGAACTCGGCGTGCCATAATCACACCTTTTGGAGTGCTTCAAGCTCCATGCGCAACAAGGCAAACTAGAATCGCGACAAGATCACTGTTCGATGTGCCATTCGCCAGAGTGAAACTGTATCGTCCGGACTGTTTGTGCGCATTCCTCGTATCGTCAACGATTTTCTTGGTTTTTCGCCAAGTTCCGATATTTTTTTACGATACGCTAGGGCAGCTGAAACGGCAGACAGAAAGCCTATGCATCAACTGTGAGACCCACCATGTGACGCATCATCGATGTAAGGTTGTTCCAGTTGGGAAGTTGTATGTGCATACCTGATTGTTGATTTGACTTCACCTGTAATTGGGCACATGCCTGTTGGTGATTGAATACAAATACAGAATACAGACGTCGAGCGGCTCCTGCAGGCGGAGAAGTCGGCGTCGGGCAGCTGGCGCCGCCGAGTCGCCTTCCGCGGCGCGTTCGGTGGGACGCTGGTGTCTGAGGTGGAGGAAGGCGCCGCAGACATCTGGACAATCGAGCCTCTGCCCCGGGACTTCCCGCGGCTGAGCTCGATTGATTTTGACGTCAGCGGCGTCTACCTCCATCCCCTGCACTACCGCACCATCCGAGCCGCCGTAGAGGAGCAGGCGCTGACCGCAATGTCGCGCGCGAGGTCGCCGCTCCCAGACCTGTGGGCCCAGGTTGCGGGTGCGGGTGGTGGCGCTGCCGCGGCCGGCGGGCAGGAGCAGGCCGGCGAGCGGGGGCAGATGGAAGAGGAGGGTTCCACGTCAAAACTTCTAATGCATAACTTCTGTCAAAACTTCCAAGCCAAAACTTCCATAGGCAAAACTTCTATGCGTCAAAACTTCTAACAGTCAAAACTTCCAAGCGATAAAACTTCTAATGAAATAACTTCCAATGCAAAAACTTCTAAGCGTCAAAACTTCTAGTGAAAAAACTTCCAAGCGACAAAACTTCTAGTGAAATAACTTCCAATGCCAAAACTTACAAGCGTCAAAACTTACAATGCAAAAACTGCTAAGCGTCAACACTTCTTAGCGTCAAAACTTCTAATGAAAAAACTTCCAAGAGACAAAACTTCCAATGCAAAAACTTCTAAGCGTCAAAACTTCCAACAGTCAAAACTTCTAATGAAAAAACTTCCAAGCATCAAAACTTATAATGTCAGAACTTCTAATGCAAAACTTCCATGAGTTAAAACTTCTAATGGAAAAACTTCCAAACGTCAAAAGTTCTAAAACACAAACTTACAAAAGTCAAAACTTCTAATGAAAAACTTCCAAGCGTCAAAATGTGTAACGTCGTAATGTCATGAGATAGTAATTTGTAATTTCATAGGTTAAATTTTGCCAATTGAATCACCCTACCATGCACCAGACAATATCTTCAAGCTGGGGTTTCGCCGTTGTCGTCGTCGTCGCCTTGTCTCTGCGGGGACTGTGGTCTGTGCTGCTATGCGGAGAGAGGTGAGAGTAAACACGATGCCTCAAAAACGCAAACTGACAGTGTACTTAAACGACACAACGATGCATTTCAGCGAGAATGTGTCATCATCTACATCTATTCATCTACCGACATATTTGGCAGACAACGAACTGCAATCACTTGAGATTCGGAATAGATCATCTCGATTCACAGCTCGTGTACGAAGTTTGCTCGGCAAGCAGATTGCGAGCAGGCACGGTAGGTAGGCATGGTACGTGTATATATTCCCCGGTGGCAAATTTGAACGTAAAAGTTATCATAAAAAAATGAGCTCACACTCTCCATGTGTCCGATTTTTAAACCGGTCTGGTGTGAGGAAAAACGCTATGCGGATTAACACTTCGCTTCTAACTTCCATGCGACAGAACTCCCAATCGTCAAAACTTCCAAAGCAAAAACTTCTTCGCGATAAAACTTCCAATGAAACGACTTCCATTCTCAAAACTCTAAACGACAAAACTTCTAATGGCAAAACTTCCAAGCGACAGTTTGATGTTCTTTCGTATAAAAAAAAATATAAAAAGTTGGGTTCGACCTGTACAAATACTTGACTACTTAAAAAGCCTTGCAATGCGTTGTTTGGGTACGTTACGTTGTATTGGCCTGGCAGGTCATATGGCGACCTGATGTTGGTGTAACAGGCACTAACCGAGAGGTTTCGTCGTCAGGAATCACTCTGGACTTTGTTTCGAAAGTGTATGTCAAGTAGATGCCAAGTTATCGACGGACAGGTCCCCGAACAGCGTATTATGTCAGTATTGCAAGACTCAAAAATAATTTGTACAGGTCGAACCCCACTTTCTTTAGTTTTTTATATGAAAGGACATCAATGTCTGGGACAACGCCTGCCTGCCTGGGACACATTAAGTGTACCAAACGGTTGCTCGGAGGGTCGTTGGCGGGGTTGGCACTGTCTGATCCCCTGCTTTAGTTATTCTCTTATTTCTAGTGTATGTAATTTCTGTTAGGTTGTTTATGTGGACTTATGCCAGTTTATTATTTTAGTTATACTCCTTGGAGAGGCGCTTTAATTTAAGCCATTGCTTTTGCGCCAATCCGCTACTGTAATTTCATTTTGATTGTATTTTCTGTTAATAAAATACTGTGAACTGAACTGAATCAATGAAGCTAAAATCGTCATCAGGCGAAAATGTTAATTTTAAACTAAATCGAAAATCCGTGATTGCCAAATTGTTCTTCGACTAATTATGATCCAAACAAAGAAACAGTGTATCAATTTTGTTTTAGTCTCTGAGTTATTGGTCGTCAAAATTAGGCATGCATAGTAAACTTGGGAAAATAGGGCAGGCCGTATTTGGGAAAATATATATTTTGGGGGGTTTCGTTACCACCAATGAATTCCCTGCCCTTGAAACCCCCAGTGCCCCCCCCCCCCCCGTGATAACAAACCCCCAATGTATTAGAAGTTTTGGAATTGAAGATACTTCATTGGAAGTTTTGTCGGGAAGAAGTTTTTGCTTTGGAAGTATTGACATTTGGAAGTTTTGCTATTAAAAGTTTTGTCGCTTAGAAGTTTTGGGATTGGAAGTTATTTCATTGGAAGTTTTTGCTTTGGAAGTTTTGACAGTTGGAAGTTTTGCCATTAGAAGTTTTGTCGTTTAGAAGTTTAGAATTGGAAGTAATTTCATTGGAAGTTTTGTCGCTTGGAAGTTTTTGCTTTAGAAGTTTTGACGGTTGGGAGTTTTGTCGCTTGGAAGTTTTGCCATTAGAAGTTTTGTCGTTTAGAAGTTTTGGAATTGGAAGTAATTGCATTGGAAGTTTTGTCGCGAAGAAGTTTTTGCTTTGGAAGTTTTGACGCTTGGAAGTTTTGTCGTTTAGAAGTTTTTGCTTTGGAAGTTTTGACGCGAAGAAGTTTTTCCATTAGAAGTTTTTCCGTCGTCAGTTTTGACGCGTGTAAGTTTTGACTTGGAATTTCTGTCGTTAGAAGTAATTCCTTAGAAGTTGTGTCGGCACACCGGAAGAGGAGCGGGGTAGAGGCAGGAAGCGCCAAGCGGTGATATGTATATAGGCCTAGATTAGGACGAGGCTCAAGCAACCAGCAACATTAAAAGCCAAACATGCTGGCTACTGAACACACTGAGTTGCATCAGCATTCATGTTTGTTCGTTTCTTTCTTAATGCAAAATATTACTATATAAGTAATCTACCTACTCTGTAAGATAGCCCTGGCAGGTTGCGGAGCTGATCTGGAGGGTGGGCCTCTTGTTGGATGAACTTTGGAGTAAAACAAACCATGAATATACCTAAATACCTGTGGACATACCCCTGCTCACACTGCCATTGAGCTATTAGTGTGACGTAGGACTATGTGAGTGACTGTGAGTGTGATTGAGAGTGTGAAGCTAGAAATAGCTTGCAAGCTTAAACAAGCTTAGCTTCAGAAATGAGGCTTTTTTAACTTGGTACACCACAGGTATAAAATGTGCAAATGTCTTCAGAGCACCTTATTAAATTCTGGAGAAATCTGCCCTAACAAATCTAATGACGATTGTTCTTGGCAGATAAATGAGGTATCCAATATGCACTGCAACTTGGCAGCAGCTATAAGTTGTGACTTGTTGCAACATATCATCCCTGACAATTGTGTCCTGCCTCACAGTTTCGTGCATCTGTAATTATTGTGGGGGCTGCTTCCGGAGTGGGTATAAGCATTCAGTTTAACAATCAGTTCAAGATTCTAGCCAACATGCTTTGCTGGAATGTCTGCTGAGTGTTTATGTATGTCTTTGGTCTTGTGATGTTTTTGTTCAACTAGAAGGAACATTCAAGTCATCCCCTCAGGCCTCACTCGTATTGCCTGTATTCATTGTAGGTTGAAATATCAAAATATTGTTTCCAGTGTTTGTAAAAGGTCCACCATGCTACTTCCAATATACATTCACCTACCTAGGTCATAGGTGCATCACCACTCCTTTTTCCTCCTGCTGATTTCCATGTTGCTGTGATCATGATTATCCCAATGGACAGAGGCTCCATTGAGTCCATTGTGAAAGGAAAATGTTAAATTCTGAACAACTTTGCTTTGAAAGTACCTATCTTGGAAAAATAAGATGACTGCCCTGACATGAGCTATCATTCAATGCATGCATGCTATGACCATGCTGTACATTTTGTACTAGGTACATATTTCAGTTGTTTGTTTTCAGTTTGTTACATCCACACATTATCATCAGCAGAAATATGAAGGTATTTTCCAGTTAAATTCGCAGACAGACGATTATCCAACTTACTTATATGTAGGTAGATGATGTATGTTGATGTAATATAATATACAGGATATTGTAGGTAGATAATGTATGTAATATAAATATACATCCATCTTACCTTTGCACGCAACATACATTACTGGTTTATGGTGTTTGCGCAATACGCATGCGTAAATATTAGGGCAGTTTGGTACCAGCATTGTACCAAACTGCCCTAAATATATAGGCAGTTTGGTACCAGCATTGCAGCGTTGGATAATCTAAGCCACGCGAGAGTGTCGCGCACCTCTAAGGCCCGATTAACCCCAATGTTTTTGAAGCTGCCCTTTCAGAGAGGATTTATCGTCACCGTCAAGTCGATGCGAGGCCTCGCAGGTGACATGACGTCTCTTCTCGGCCCGCACGCGTACATCTTACCGGGCCGAGTCAACCAGGACATCTTCGAGTCCTTCTTCGGTCTGGTGCGTGGAAAGGGAGGCGCAAATCTTCACCCAAGTTCGGCGAGGTAAAGTGCCGTATCCGCAACCTAACATTAATGTATGCGCTGAGGCTTGGCCTGAACCCGCTGACGCAGGAACTGTCGGAAGCAGCACCTCTACCACATTCTGAAGACGGCAATTCTGTGGAGCACGCCCTCCTCGCCGACTTCTTGGAGGAGCGACACCCAGGACCAGAACATCGCCTTCGATAAGATAGAGGTCGAGTCGCTCCTAGAGGAGAGAGCCAGTCAGAGCAGGTTGGCCGCATCGCTGTGTGCTACCTCGCCGATAGACCCACGGACTGGCGTATCGGCTGTTGAGTATTGGATGGCCCACGCAGCCGGGTACCTGTCGGCCAAATGCCGAAACATCGACCCAAGCCTCGGGATTCCTTCTGCGTTTGCCACTGAGACGGCGGCGCCTGTCCAAGCTATGTGAACCCTACTGCTGAGCCAAGGTGGGCTAAATGTGCCGACCACCACGTGTATGGACACGTTTACAAACATGGAGGCAGCTTTCTGCACCAGGCATCACTTTGAGCCCGAAGGCCTCTCTCGGATGCCGAGAGTGGTGGAGTCTGGTGGAGACGCTGCGCGGTGAGCCAAACTCTCTGGACGTCCGGGTAGTGCGCCGGTTCGTGCCAGGGGGGTGTCATGGCTATCTCCGTAACGTGTCCACCCTGTCCCATGGCGTCATTTTCCAGTTCGATTTCCACCAATGGGGTGGCCGAATCGGGAGAAGCGTATTTATTTTCGTAGACAGTCTCGTGGCACGGCGCGGCCGCCATGTTTTTTACGGTGGCGCATTCGTCACTCAACGATCTTCAACATAATTGTAGGTGAAACAAGTGTAATCCAGATGTAAAAATACTTTCACCTGATAGATACTACTACAAAGTATCCTCAAGTCACATTACTTCATCAACAACCAGGTGAAATAATACAAAATTCGCACTTCAACCAAAAACAGCATCCAGCGACAGTTCCCGTGGCCAAAATCCAAACATTGCCTTATATGGGCATGGGCCTCGCTCGGTTGCATGCCTTGCTTTAACATCGTCTAGCGGCTCACCCTTGCTATTTAGGAGAAAATGTCCCAGAAGCGAGCTGTAGAGGACGTTTTAATCTATCATTTAGTGCTCAATTGATCCCTCTGGCACCTAAGGTATGCAAATGGTAGGACGCGAAAGTAGGCCGATTTAACACTATTTTAATAGGGAGCGTGTGACGTCACGTGTCCATGACATCACGCATTTCGCTGCCTACCCCGGACGGGTCTCCTAGTCTCTATGGCCTTGGGTTCGTGCGGCTGCGCACGTTTATACGGCTCAGCTTCCTGAACAAGACGCGGCGAAAGGAAGCCCTGGACAAACGCGAGACACTGAAGAGGCTGCAATATCTTAAGTAGTCGGCCCTCATCCCATCGGCTGACTTCCGCTGCCGACCTCTGCTGCTCGTGTTCCGCTGCCGACCTCAGCTGCTGACAACTGCTGGCCGTTACCTGCGACTGAAATCAAATGTGCATTGTGCATTTGTTTTCGTTGTGGGGGAGGGAGGCTTCGATACTCTCGTATCTAAATATGAACTGATCAGTTCAACGTTTGTTACTGCGTGAGCGTGAAGTTTGTCACGGAATGCGGTGCGCGACGGATGCAAATTTCTGCAATTGATGTCATGGTTGTTTTATTGTATGTGACCTTTAAATATTTCCGACTTCGCAATGCATAACGTTGCAATACTGCATTCAACATTCAGAGTGCTTTCAAATCGGGAAAAGTTTCCGTTTGCGTTATACAACAGATGTCACCATGATCGCATGTTTGCAATTTACAAATTCATATTGGTATACTCAACCATAGGCTCAAATGCTCTGCTTGTGTAGCGTCAGATCAGGTTACGGTCAGTTCTTGATGTTGATTTAAACTGTTCATATTTGCTCATCCCTCAGACTGCACCTGGGCTCGGTTAACGTGACTGCTTGTCAAATGACGTCATGACCGCCTCTCGATGCGGCACGATCTAATGCAATACGAAGGATTATTTTCGTTCTGATATTTTCTTGCTATGTGGAGGGCGGCGATAGTAAGGTATTATTCATCGGTCCAACATTTATTGGGACTCCGCTGCGGCACCGATAGCGCTTATCTCAATTTAATTATTGAAGTCGTAGGGACGGGACCGCTGTCCGAAGCTGTGCCCCAGTTTCTACGCCTCTGGCGTTGGAGACCATCCATTCATTCTGGAACTGGTTCGGACGACCAGTGAAGTGAAGGCCTGACCTAATCAAATTTGTTATAATATTTGCAATTGACGTTCTAAACCATGACACATCATCATATTTGTTTAACGAAAAAAGCTCTGTATCTCATGTTAGTATCAGCACCTCCATGGCTGCACTAACTAAATATCCCGTAAATTGACATATATCGCTCAACTGTTTATACGGTCGTCGAGATTTAATTAAACCTTACCGAAACTGTATCGAAAAACTCCCTTATCAGGTACCTTGCATGATGATTCTTAACGTCCAACTGTTGAGTATTTAACATGGCATGCACATTTTGACCCATAATCTGGTTAGAGAATATATGGACGAACATGTGAATCTGCATTTTATAGGAAAATACGGCTCAAAAGTATTGAAAAACACTGTCGAATCAAACTCAAAAACGAGCAATCTTCCATTACTTTAACATAAAGATGCCCTTGGGCGCCCTCTTACATGCGTCACAGGCGTCTTGCCAGATCTAGTAGGAATTATACTTCGACCCCCGTCTGAAACTGACTAAAAAGTGAGCGAGGAATCTGAGCTGACGGGACGCGCAAAACTTAGCGGCGGCGGTCGCGGCCAAAAAGCGGCAGAGACGCACCGCTCACGAGCGCAGCGGTCGTCGCACATGGCCGAAAATGTAATACACAAAATGGATGCACCGGCCCGAGCTGGTGTGAAAAAAATGCCCGTCGCAGCTCTCGCCGTTGCCGAGCAGCGGCCCGCCAAAGGGAACGGACGTCACATCCATACATACATACATCCGAACGTTTTGATTTTAATAATATGAACTAGATGGCCTGCATTGCGCGATGCGCAATATGTCCAACGTGGCAGTGAAGAGCTGGAAGCTTGTTTTCTCGGTTGACAGCTTTTGCTTTCTTGACATTGTTTAATTGCTACAGCTGAAAGACCTGGCCATACTACAAAATCTAAACACAAGAAACCTTCGTTGTATTTGATAAAGTCTTGGTGATGGCGATTAGAAGAAAAAAAGACAAAAGAATAATCGATGCGCTCTATGGCCATACAGATCTGTTTCACTATTGACGACTCATAACGGTGAGCTCTGCAACTTGGTATGTATGTACCTATTGAGCGATTTGAAATGTACTTCCTTGCGTTATGTATTGTGTTTGGTACGGGGAGGTAGCCTGAGGGACTATGCCGTAAATTATGAAAGTTGGCGCCCTGTATCGGCAATAAGCGATATGCTTTTCTGAAATATCGGATCTTTTCCACATATGCGACTCACCTTGTCTTTGTGTGGCCCTTAGCGCAATCCGCAATTCGCCACGGGGAGGCGGCCACATCGAATTGCATTTCTTTTCAGGAAAGAGACCCCTGCAGGTAGTGCAAAGCAACACCGATGCCTGAGGGGAGAGAAACTGTCGTACAGTCGGTTGTTCAGCGCTCAGAGGGCGTCAGCGAACACGACGTTCCTCGTTCGGCCGCCGCTGTCACGAGGTAGCACGAACCGCAAGTCGCACGCTCTGCCGACTCTCGACGCCGCCACGTACAGTTGTCCATGGCCGAAGACGGGCTCCTGTAGGTATACTGCCACTCTCTGCATGGTTTGACCCTGGGATTTGTTGATGTCATTGCAAAGGCAGGTCGCACGGGGAACTGGCGCCTCTCCCACTCGAAAGGGAAGAGGTTTTCGGGCGGTTTTAGTGTCAGCCTCGGGATGAGGACCCGGCGACCTGTCTCGCTGCCACAGGCGACGGTCGCCTCCAGCAGTCGACCGCCGTGCACGGCAACGACCAGGAGCCGCGTGCCGTTGTACAGCCCCTCACAGACGCTGATGTTCCGCAGCAGGAGCACACGCATGCCGGTCTTGAGCCGCAGTCGGTGCGGCGGGAAGCCCGGCACGCTCAGACTGTTGAGATATCCCTGCGGAACCGGCAGTGCCTGCGCGTCTGCCACGGTACTGTCGGCGCTCAGGTACTCCCCTGCTGGTCCCGGGTAGAGATCGGTGACGGCGTCATTTATCCAGTCGACCGTGGCGTTGGTCGGCGCCAGCACGGCTCTCGACGCCATGTGCTGGCGATCTGCGTGCTGCGCTGCCAGGTCACCGAAGACCCACGCGATGACGGCGGGCAGCTGGGCTACCATTAGCAGCGCTGGAGGCAGCTGGATGTTGCCAGTAGCGCCCTTGGGCAGCTGACCGTTGCCGAGTTGCAGAAGCCAGGCGCAGAACCACTCCAGTAGCCTTTCTCATAAATAATTTTCACAATCTTACTACTGTAGTAGAATTGTGGTTTCAAGTTTACTACTTACTACTCTCGCGTGTTTCATAAAGCGTAGTACTTTGTATTGTTGTAGGTTAGTAAAAATGGCATGATAGTAATCTGCTGCGTGAAAGACAAAACAAGGACTTTATAAATTGCTGTGATATATTGGTAAAAATGAAACGAAATACGAAAAAGCATTCTAATATTTTTAAAAGGAAATATATAATTGTATGAAAACGAAAACAACAAACCTAAAGAACAAACGAAACAATTTAAAATAGCCAAACTTAAAAGGTAGTAGTCAAGAACATTACAAAAGGATATGACCTTGGATTGCTGCACAAATGAAATGAACAGTGTGATGCACCGCGAATTGAGTTCGCTTTGGTTTTGTGTTGCTTTTTACTTCATTCACTTTCCGTTATATTAAATTGCTAAGTACTACTATCTACTATGAAACCTAATACGCTGAAGCGGACAAAGAAGACAATGTTTAAAGAAATCCGAGAATGGAAGGAGGAGAGAGGAGAGGCTGGTCCATAAGTTTTTACTACGGAAAAGAGCATGTGTTTATTTGGTAGTAGAGTTGTAAATATTTTTTTACAATTCTACTACCGTCGGAAAATCAGCTGACCATTATGAAACAGAACGCGTCATTTGTTTACTAACTAGTAGTAACATCGTATAGTTGTAAAGTTGTAAAGTCTCTAGTGTAGTAAGTAGTAGTTTTTGCTTTATGAAACACAATTTTACAACTTCACTACACAATCTTACAACTATACTACAAATTGTACTACCAAACCTTTATGAGAAAGGCCACAGCTCGGCCCCCACCAGTAACAGTTGGCAGCACTCGGGCGTTGGGGCGCTAAAAACCTACTACGCCCTAGGGTTTCCATGTTAAATCGATGATTTTCAGACGAGGCTGGCTCGTAACCTATGGTACATATTTTAAATCCGACTGCTGGAACATATTTTTTAATCCGACTGCTGGAACAGATAGCTACAAGCCTTAGCTACAACGTTTCTATTCATCATTTTTCGATATTCTGGGCGTAAAGGGGATAAATGGGCTTGGGGGTTAAGAAATGTCAACCACCGCTGACCGCTTCCAAATGCTATTACAGTACTGAAATATACACTACTTCGACTACTACTTCGTAGTAGAATTCAATATGACCGCTTCCAAATGCTACTAATGTACCGCAAATGCACTACTTTGACTACTACTTCGTATATTTGCTGGCGTTTAATTAAATACATAAAGATATACGTGCGGTCCAGAGCTTCCAGGTGGTGCCTGTGCGCCATCGGAGCCTCGTCCATGACGATGAGGCGGGCCAGACCAGGGTAATAGAACAACGGGTAGAACAGTTAAGGAATTTAACGCCCAAATGAATTAGACAAGATATAATTTGTATCGTAATTGTTTTGTCTATTATAAATTAAAGGTATTGTTGGCTAACAATAATTTATATTTCCATAGATTACATCTTTATTTATTGAATTAAACGCCAACAAATATACGAAGTAGTAGTCAAAGTAGTTGTGTAGTACATGTAGTAGCATTTGGAAGCGATCATATTAAATTCTACTACGAAGTAGTAGTAGTAGTGTATATTTCAGTACTGCGGTAGCATTTGGAAGCGATAAGCGGTCGTACCGACATTTTTTAACCCCCAAGCCCACTTAACCCCTTAACGCCCGGAATATTGAAAAATTATAAATAAAAACGTTGTAGCTAAGACTTGTAGCTATCTGTTCCAGAAGTCGGATTTAAAATATGTACCATAGGTAACGAGCCAGTCTCGTCTGAAAATCATCGATTTAACATGGGAACCCTATGGTGTAGTAGGTTTTTAACGCCTAAACGCCCGAGTGCTGCCAACTGTTACTGGTGGGGGCTGGGCCAGACGAATCACCTGGGCGAGCTCACTGCGGTAATGTTGAAGACCGTCGTCTCGTCGGGTTGAAGTGGAGCCTTGAAGCGGGAGTGGAAGGTCCGCCCGTTGTCAAGCAGAGTTGCGGCGATCCCACTGAAGGCGACGGCAAGTGCCACCAGATTCTGAGCACGAACGGCCGCCAGCAAGATCGGTGGCAGGCGGCGCAGCTCCTCGGCTTCTTCCAGCGCAGCGGTGGCCGCTCGGTGCTCGTCGGTAACTGGCGGCAGAGCGAAGTCTCGGAGAGACCTGCCAGCTCGCTGCAGAGCCTCTTCAAGAATAAGCAGCACCAGCGATTCCACCATCTCCTGCTGCAGCTCTGGGTGGCGGCGGGTGAAATCTTCACCCATGTCTGCCTGGTAGCGGCGGAACAGTACCGCTGGATCTGCCGGCGCACAGAACAGCAGCAGGATGGCAAACGGCTGACGAATCTGGCCAGACATGTGCGTGCGGACTGCGTCGCCCAGTGTTGCTGACAATTAAACGGCTAAACTGTGCAGATACTGTGAACGGCATGGGACTTGGGAGAAAAACGAGGAACAGAAGGAAAACAGTTTTGCTCAGTACGTGTCAAGTTGTATGCAGTAATGTGCCCGTCATTGTGTTTGTCTTAAATTTGCCTTGCAGACCTGTCCAAATCGCTTCCATAACATATAAATCGAACCGGGAAATGGGCAGCGAACGAATTGGCTGGCTATATAAGTTAGCTCGATATATAAAAAAAAAATTATTAAAATAAAAACCTAAATCGGACCGGTTAATGGGCATCGAACGTATTAGCTGGCTATATAAATAAATGGCCATATAAATAAATGGTCATCTAGTATAGTATTATTGTAAGCAGGTATGTACCTACCTACCTACATACCAATATTGGATAGCTCCAGAGATACCATTAATAATTCAAAAGTACCCATACAAACTAAGATTTCCTATAGAATGGGGTTGACTGTTCTTATGTTAGTGCGGGAACCAGGAATATGGTTGGTTTGGCCAAAGTGAGGAGACATTACAGCCAATGTTGTAATGTCTCCTGATTTAGGCAATGTTTTAGTTATATTGAGCACTCCTTATACTTTTTTACCTATGATGATGTGCGTTTGGGAAGAGCCACCCTGTTGTGGACCTCATGCGAATATAATCTGAATCTGAATCTCATGTTATACCGAAATTGCACTTCATTTAAATAAGCTAGTTCACTTTGTTTCTGATTTTGAACATTTGTTTTATGAATATCATTCCTTGCTCCGAATTGGACAGTCCAATTCTTTTTACAGGTTTTGCAATCCTTTCATTTCTTATTGTTATGGTTTAAAGGGTGATTTGTTTTGCTTATGCTCTTCAAATCTTCCTAACACAAAATGTTGCCCCATTCTGCAGAAGTTAAAATTATGAAACATTAACTTAGTAAAAATTATTTAAATTAAACAACCATTCTCAGCAATGTTCGGCAGATCACTGGTCCAGGCCCAGCATGAGCTGTTGGGAACAAGCATATAGGCCCACTGACCGTGTGCGTAAGATTATGCTGCGCTCAGCATCGAGTTTTTGGCACCGTAGATAATTCCTTTACCATTCGTGTAGCGGATATTTAGTATATATTGGCACCAAAATACTTAGTTTTCACCCAATATTCATCGACTAGTGACCCAATTACAACATTTGTGAAGAATAACTATATTGTCATCTGATCACTTTTTCATTAAATTTGTCACAAAATTCCATCGTTTTGGCGAAACTGTCACCTTCGCACGTGGCGAGTGCGTAAGATTATGCACCTCTGGGTCCATGCCCCCCACATTTATGCAGGGGGGGGGGGGGGGCAGCAATGTGAATTGCCCCCCCCCCCCCCACACACACACTTTTGAACATTTCTCCTTCAATCACTGATATTGGTTCGATATGAATGCTTTAAAGTTTGCAAAAAAAATATGAATTCACAACCCCCGCAATACCAATAAGTCATAACCCATAAGCGTAAGAACCAGGGGGCCTGGAGGCCAAGGCTCTACTTTTTAGGCTGGGAACCAACAATATTAACTGCTCCCTACTTTTGAGCGATTTATAATTCTGCAATCACTGATATTGGTTCGATATGAATGCCATAAAGTTGGCAGAATAATTATTAACTCACAACTTCACAATCATAGGCGTATGAACGGGAGCTGGGGGGGCTACATGTGTCCCACTTTGAGGCGGGGGGGGGGCAGTAGTGATAACTCCCCTCCTCCCCCCCCCCCCCCCCCCCACACACACACACGCTTTTGGCGATTTATCACTCATCGATCACTGATATTGGTGTGAGATGAATGCCTTGAAGTTGGGACAATAACTATTTCACGACCTCGCGTAGGGAAGGGGCGGGGGGTCACATGCTTCACTTTTTAGCCTGTGGGGGGGGGGGGGGGGCAACAATGATAACTGGCACCTCATATTGCAGCGATTTCACCCTCTTCGATCGCTGATATTGGTTCGAGATGCATGCGTTAAAGCTGGGGGAATAACGATGACTTCATAACCCCGCAATGCCATAATTCCTATAAGCATACCTAAGGACCGGGAGGGGGAGGGGGAGGCTAGGGCCCCACGGTCGAGGGAGCCAACAATGTTAACTGCACCCCCACTTTTGAGCGATTTCTCCCTCTTCGATCGCTGATGTTGGTTCGTTATAGGTGCCTTAACCCTCGCCCTGGTGTGGATGGGGTCATCCCCCCCCCCCCCCTGAGGTGTTTCGCGGGAAAACCGGCGCACAGCGCCGCCAAATTTGGCACAGCTGTTTGGGCATCAATTACACATACTATTTACAATTGCATAATTACATTTCATAAACACAGACTCGCACATTTAGTATAGATTGCGAGAAGTGGCGCAAATTTCGAAAGTAGCGCATATTGTTATGACAAAAGAAGAAAAAAGAAGTGCTTCGAAATAAGAAAAGAAATGAACTGTAAAAGTTCGGAACTTATGATAAAATATTTATTTATAAAGTTAATAAGTACAAATGCAATGATTTTCTCATCGTTGCTTACACAACTAGCATAATATCGTCCGTGGGGAAGTGTTCGTTCGCTGGTTCAGTAACGCTGCTTTTAACACATGCTTCCTTATGAAGCTATTTGACATAGCTCTGAATTTTTCGACACAGCGCTGAATGACAGGACAAAACATCAATTATTATTCGGCAGGAGAAACTTTACAACCAAACAGAGTATACTGCAGGGATGTAGGAACGTCATGAAAAGTGCGTGTGTGTGTGGGGGGGGGGGGGCAGTGAAACTTTGATCTCGTTGAGAGAAACCCAACCCCCTATGGATTTTTTTTCTTCAGATTTGGGCTCTTCTCGTCTGGGCTCTTTTGCAAGATTTGTATCCCTCAACAAGCAAAAAAAAAACATTTTAGAATAAAAAATTGCAAAAAATAGCGGGGCCAAAAAATAGCGGGCCAATAGCGGCTCCCCCCCCTGTTCCTACGCCTATGGTATGCTGTAAGTGATTTCTCGACATGGCCCTCCAGAAGTTTGGATAGCAGTTCTGCTATCTCAGTTAAAATCCCATTATGAAAGTGGCTAGTTTTCTTGCAGGCCCTTCCTAGGCCTTAGTGGCATCAGGGGCGTTGCCAGGATTTCGGCCAGGGGGGGGGGGGGGCAAACGGGATCAGAGGGCCCCTCGTAGCCAATTGGGGGCCCACACACTGGCGGATCTAGGGTTCGAGTTTGGGGGTAAAAATTTATATCCCATCAAACCCATCAAACTGCCTGAAATCAGCACAAAATGTACACATTTCCTGATAAGAAAATCTAAGCAACTTTATCTAAGGAAGTTTGTTTTAAATCAGCTATCAATGCATAAGCAAGCGATATCCGATGAGTTTTCAGAAATGTGTGAGATTTTTTGGGATTCCCCCCTACAAAAAAACTTGGCAGATCCAGGGGGAAAAGGGGCCATAGCAGCCGTCAAACCGCCTGAAATTAGCACAAAATGCACACATTTCCTGATAAGAAAATCTAAGCAACTTTATCTAAGGAAAGTTTGTTTTAAATCAGCTATCAATGCATAAGCAAGCAAAATCTGATGAGTTTTCAGAAATGTGAGACTGGGATTCCCCCTAAAAAACTTCCGTGACCCCCCCCCCCCCCCCACCACCACCACCACCACCAACACCCATCCCAAACATCTTCTTCCAAACGTCCAGACCCCAATACATTTTATCCTTTTTTTTCTTTCTTTTTTTCAGATTTGTCCCACCGAAGGGCTAATTTATTCACAAAGAACAATACGTCAATACAAACAGCACTGCACATTGTCTCACTCACATAGTCATGCAATGATGCATCATACAGCCGTCTCACTACGGCTCACAACTCATCACTCTGTAGCATCACACTCGCATCACCACTGCAGCCTGCCTCGACAATAAACTTTTGGCTTACACCTCAGTTCAGTACATGTGCAAATGAGGCGTGTGCGTGGGCGTGTGCGTGTGCGTGCGTGGGTGTGTGTGTGTTCATGTGCATTGGCGTCAGCCACGAGTGCGTAACGCATTTAATAATTTCCTAATTATTGAGGATAACCTTTAATGTTTTCCACTTATTTTCAAAACTCAATCTTGTCTTTCAGTCTGCTGACAAGCTGTTCTTTTTGTGCTTCAATTTTTAATAAATTTATCATATGAGTGGTTTCAGTTTTTTACCGGCGTTTCGGGATCTGTATATTACTGCTTTAGCTACAGTGATTATGAGTGTGTGTAATGGATCTGTTTCTTGTGGGAAGAACCATGACTGAACGTTGTGGTGAAAATGTATTTGATATTGAGTTTGCAACTTTCTATCGATATCTTGCAAAAATGTTTGAGTAACTGGACACTGCCAGAATAAATGAATTATTGTTTCTGTATCACGCGTACAAAATGTACAAGTGCTATTGCCGGATATTCGAATTGTATGTAAGAACTTATTAGTTGTTATTATTCTACTTACTATTCTGTAATGCAGGTAAAGTAAATACACTGAATTCGTAGATTGTTTAATGTGCAACAAACTCCCTTCATGATGGAAGCCGACATCGCGTTCCCATTTTTGTTTTCGGTTTCTATCAGTAGTCACATTTTTTGCGCAATGTATCGATAAATAATGAATAGCAGTATTTTGTGATATTTGGCTTAGTGAGGAACAATTGTAACTTGAAAGGGATATTCGGCCTCTCGAAAGGCAAGCGTATTGCGTTTCTGACGCTTTGAGGTAAGCTTCGTATTAATGTTCCATAGCACAGAAATGTCATTGATATTCGATATTGTACTTTTATTTCTTCTCGTGTTAGTATGTTGCCGTTTTTATCATTAAACAGATCTCCAATGAATCTTAGTCCTTGGTTATCCCATTGATTGACAATGGATGTTTTGAATTTTGTGTAGTCTGAGAACCATAAATGCTCTCTTATTATGTCTTCAGGTTGAAGATTTAACAGTTTATTAAATTGAATGAGAGAATCTGCCACTTCTCGCCAGAATATGTTGTTTATCTGTGTTTTTATTACTTTCAGCTGTGCCGTGCTGTATGTGAGAAGCTTCAAGGGGTCTAACTGCTGTAGGTTTGCCGATTTTGTCCAATCGGCTGTGGAACTAACTAATCGTTTTAACCGCGACATTTTCAAGCTGTGTATAAAAGATGTTAAGTCAATCATTTGGAGTCCATCAAATTCAAGTTTCTGAATTATTTTCGTTCTTTTAATGCGATCTGGTTTGTTATTCCATAGAAAACCGTATAGCATTTGTTCAATCTTTTTAATGTAAACTTGTGAGGGATTCGGTAAAGCCATAAAAAGATGTACGAGTTTGGACAACAGCAACGATTTTATCAGTTATTTTTCCAAGAGGTGTAATATGACGTCTCTTCCACTGTGCGATCTCGTTCTCGATAAGGATGAGCTTTCTCTCTAAATTGTTTTCCGTGATGTTGTTGATACTACGCTTAAAATATATTCCAAGAATTTTAATTTCATTTACCCATTTAATTGTATTCACCAAGATATTATTATAATGTTCTGGTGTGTTTAGGAAGCCGAGTGCCAGACATGAAGTTTTATCCCAATTGAGCTTAAGTCCCGATTGTGCAGAAAATTTTGCTAGTTCCTCTGTAGCCCCTATTAAGGAACGCTCAGAGCTGTCTAAGAACAATATTGTATCGTCTGCATATTGACTGATGCGTACTTCTGTGTTGGCACCAAGATGGATTCCCGTTAGTTTATTTGAAGTTGCTATTTGTTTTGCTAGGATCAGAACGGCTATATTGAAGAGATATCCTGAGACGGGATCGCCTTGCCTTATACCTCTATGTAGGTATATTTTTTCCCCTAAAAAGCCATTTATTAGTATACGTGAGAAGTTTTGTTTGTTTAAGTACATTATATTAATTATTTCTATGAAGTTATTTCCGAAATGCAGTTCTTCTAGAACTGCTCTCACATACGGCCATGATACCGTTTCGAAGGCTGCTTCAAAATCTGAGGCCATTATTACACCTGCTTGATTAGTCTTACTTATGTGTGCTATTACATCGTACACTAGACGACTGCTCTCGCCAATATACCTTCCTTTGATATAAGCTGACTGCGATGAACTGATTATATGATCGATGACTTTCTTAAATCTGTTAGCGATGGCAGTTGAAATAATTTTGTAATCAACATTTAGAAGCGAGATCGGACGCCATCCTTTGAGTGAGTGAGATGGTCGTCCTGCTTTCGGTATCAGAGTTGTCGATGTGTTGTTAGTAATTCTCCTCGTGAAAAACTGAACTTTAAAGCGCGGTGCAAGAAAATACCCAACTGTTTCCAAAAGCAACGGAAGAAATCTACTGAAAATCCATTACTACCTGGTGTTTTTCCTTTCTTCATGTCTTGTAATGCTGTTGACAGTTCCTGGGGGGTAAGTTCTGCATCTAACGAGACTTTTTCGTCTTCGGTCAATTTTTCTGTAATGTTACTTCTAATAAAATATAAGTCAAAATCAACGGCGTTCTGAACAGAGTATTTATCCTGCAGAGTCTTAGTGAACAGCGACAAAATCGCGTCTGCTTTAGTTATTGTTTGGCCTTCATTCTGTAAATATTGTATGCATTTTTTGGCAACGTTTCTTTTTTCCAACGATAAAAAAATATTTGGAACTTCTTTCGCCTTCATGCCACTGCGTTCTAGATCGTATGATTAACCCTTCTATATGTGGTTGCCTATGATCTTCTAGCTCTTCCTTAGCTTTACATAGGAGTTGCACATTTGTATCGCATTTATCGTTATTAAATATGTTATATGCTATTTGTACTTTATTTGTTAATTCTGTATCTTTCAATCGTCGCTTACGAGCCTTTCTTTTACAGTATTTAACCGTTTCTCCTCTGATAAGCATAATAAGCGTTTCATAGAAAAGACTGTCTTCAATTGTAAATTGTACATAGTGGTAATTACTGTCGTCCGTTACGTATTCCTCATCATATACTGGGACAGCATATTGGAATACTGTATTTTTTATGGTTGTTTTGATTATGTTTATGTATTCAGAATCTCGCAAAACGGATTCGTTAAATTTCCAGATTCCCGGACCCTTTTCTACCTCTGTTAGTTGCATTTTCATTACTACTAAACAGTGATCTGTCCTATAACCTGGCTTGATTGTGACGTCCCGCACAGAAGTTATCAGCTGGGCGTTTACAAAGAGCATGTCTAATCGACCGCATTTGAGAGGATTATTTCGCGTCCAAGTATATTCTAATTTCTCCGGGTTCCTTAGTCTCCAGATATCAACAAGTGCGTTGTCATTTATGAAGTTAATGAATACTCGTTTTGCGTTTGTATTATATTCACGAGCGTAATTGAAAGAATCAACATTAGGGTGGATAACAAAGTTGAAATCTCCACCTATAATCGTGTGATCGGTGTTGAAAGACTCTAAATAACTCTTAAGTGTGCGGTAGAATTCTGGATCATCTTCATTCGGCCCATAAATATTAGCCAATAAGTATGTATGTATACCTAACTTACAAATGACGATTATGAAATTTCCGCAATCAGCGTGTTTAACCTGAATTAATTCGTGCTGTAGTGTATGTTTCAACATGATACTAACTCCTCGGCTACGATTTGTGTGGCATGAATGATAACTTTTCCCTTTCCACAAACTGTTAAAGTATTGAATTGAATTTTGGGTAAGATGAGTATCCTGAGGAAACAAAACATCATAGTCCTTATTTCTCAAGAAATGCAAAACATCTCTGCGTTTCTTTACATCTCTTAGGCCTCTGCAATTCATAGAAGCTATAGTTAACTCAAGCATTTATGTTTAAAGCGTATGAACATCGTTCACAGAGGGAAATGGAAAACATGAAAGCAGATTGCGTCGCGAGCTCGTGACCGACGCGCGCGCGCCGCGCGCGCGCGCGCGCGCGTGTGTGTGTGTGTGTGTCTGGTGATGCTGTGAGTGAGTCAGTGCAGGGAGACAAAAAAAGGAAACAAAGAACCACCGTAAGGAGAGAAAAAAAACGGGACACGGAGCCTGCGACAGTCGCAAAAGGCAAACCTATGGACTTAGTAGCAATGCAATTGAACAAACAAAAAATACTCTTGACAATGCAATACGTAGACATAATACAGCGAAAAACCTAATAAAAACTAAAAGGAAACAGTAACTGCGGCATCAGTGAAATGGTGAGAGCAACACTAGGACGTCTCGCTCAGACACTAGCAAAGGGCAAGACAAGACACTTCAGCTGAGATGCAAACTTAAACACAGACCACAATGCACTTCAGGACTGTACCTCGAGTAGCATCCGATGATCCATAGGTGGACCGACCCCGCTAAAAAACGTCACCTTAGCCCGGATGACAGTCATAGTGGATCCGAAACGGTCACCGCTGGAAACGTCCATATTCCAGTCTCGGGTCCAGAGGGCTGAACACTCGGTGACGCTCAGCGCTCAAGCAGAGTGTACCCCAGCTCGCGCAGTCGACGCAGGGAGTCGACTCTCGTACCCACGCCATGCTGCTTCTCCTTGAAGTACACCTGACCGCCACGCGAGTACACGGTGTAGATCTTCCTCTCGCGCTTGGCGGCCAGGAGGGACCGAAAGATGAGGCTCCGAAGCTTCGTCAGCGACTCGTTGATGTAGAGATCTCTGCCTCGTAGCTGCAGTCGCCGAGTCATCACCCGGTCTCGAACACTGTCCTGGCCTGAACGGACGAAACGCACTATCACACGGTTGTTCGGGCCCGGCAGACGATGAGCACGGTCAATGTCACTTGCGTCCATGTTGAGTCCAGGCATACAGCGGTTCAGCGTTGTCACCACTAGAGCGTTCACGTCCTTTCTCTCCTCCCACTCTCCGCCGCGCGCCGCCGACCGACTGACATTTTGTCCTAACGTCACAATAACTTCACGCGCATCCACATGAGGGCTTGCGCTGTTATTGTAGCTCGTTGGCTATGCTACCAAATGCTGCCATATTTAGGGAAATAGGAGGTCGGACAGATCATTTTGTAACCAACGCTTAAAAGTCGATAACATTAACTCGGTAGGCGGCCTGAGGCAGGCACGTAGCCAAGGGGGCGGGGGGAGGCTACCCGCCCCCCCCCCCCCCCCCCCCCCGCCCTGGAGGCCCGGCGGGCCCTTTTCGGGCGCGCAGCGCGCAGCGCACCGAAAAGGGCCGACGAGACCACGCGCATGGACTACGCGAAGCGTGGTCTGTAAGAGTTTAGAGCATTTCAGAGAGGTTCTTTAGGGGCACCAGGGCCCTTGGACGTTCAGCAGAGCCCTGTACATGTCAGAAGGGCCCCTGTACAAGCCGAAAGGGCCCCTGAGCGGGTCAAAGGGCCCCTGAACACGTCAAATGAGCACCGAGCCAGAACAGAGGGACCCCTGGGAAGGTCGGAGAGGCCCCTGAGCATGTCGGCAGGGCGACAAAGCAGCCAGTGCAGTCCCTTGCCAGGTCTTAAGGACCCCCTGAACAGGCTGGAGGGCCCCTGAACAGACCAGCACCAGAGGGCCTCTGGGAAGTTAAAAGGGCCCCTGTGCATGTCAGAGGGGCCCCTGACCAGACCAAAAGGGCCCCTGAACATGCCGAATGGGCTCCTAGTCAGCACGGAGGGGCCCCAGGGCAGGTCGAAGGGCCCTCTGAGCATGTTGACAAGGCGACAAAACAGAAAGCGCAGTCTCTTGCCAGGTTGGAAGGGCCCCTTAGAAGGCTGGAGGGCTCCTGGGCAGACCAGAGGGCCCTTGGGAAGTTCAAAGGGCCCCTGACCAGACCGAAAGGGTCCCTGAGCAGGTCAGATGGCCCCTGATTGCGTCGAATGGGCCTCTGGCCAGCACAGAAGGACCCCTGGGCAGGTCGGAGAGGCCCCTGAGGATGTGGGCAGGGTGAAAAAGCAGCCAGTGCAGTCCCTGGCCGGCTCGGAAGGGCCCCTGAGCAGGCTGGAGGGCCCCTGGACAGACCAGAGGGCCCTGGACAGACCAGAGGGCCCTGAACAGACCAGAGGGCCCCTGGACAGATCAGAGGGCCCCTGGAAAGTTGAACTTCACAAAATAAAGTGGCCGAAATCCGTAGAGTTTTTCATATCCTTTTTTTGTGGGGGGGGGGGGGGGGTTAACGCTCGAGAAGGGGCCCTTTCGAGGCGCCGCCTCCCCCCCCCCCCCCCCACACCCCCTGGACGAAATCCTGGCTACGTGCCTGGCCTGAGGGGCCCTCGAAATGCCTGAGGGGGCCCTCGAAATGTCTGAGGGGCCCTCGAAAGGAATTGGAGGCCCTGGGAAGGCCTGAGGGGCCCTCGAAATAAATACCAGCTCTTAAATGCTGTTATTTATTCGTGTTAGATTTGTTCGTAGACGTGCTTTATGCGACATAAGGCGTTTTGCGGGCACCTGACACCATCCAAAACACTGGGGCCTTCGACCCCAGGGGGCCCTCGCTCGGTCGCCAGAGGGGCCCGCCTGGCCTCCAAGGGGGGGGGGGGCATGGCCCCTTCCCCTCCCCCCCCCCCCCCCCCCCCCCCCTTGGCTACGCCACTGAGTGGCATATGTCGGTCTGGGGGGGCCTTTGCCATCCCTGATAGAGCCCTTACCTATTGTCTTGCTGTTTTTTATATTCATTTTTCGGAAGGGTTCTCTTACCATTTCATAGAAGACAAAATTATTTGTTTTCCCACAAGCCAGCGAGCCGGGGGACCATCCTCAGTCTTTGGGGACGATAAACTTCGCCACTAAATTCTGCCAATGATTGGAATTGCGCGATCGGATGGTGGGGTCAGGGCTTGCGCAACAAGCTTAGCGTGGGTCCTAATCTCGTAAATCCATCCCATTAAAACATTTGGATTACATGTATCAAAAACTCTAGATTGGGGGTCAGCTGCCTCCCTGCCCCTCTTGCGGCGGTCCGCGGGATTAGGGTGGAAAGGCAGGGGCTGTGGGGGGCAATTTGCCGAGTTCATTCTAAAGAAATGTGCTGTAGAGCAAAGAAGTGTGCCGACATACAAGTTCGTGATGAAAGACAGGAAAGGTGTGTAAATTTTACTATTTGCTATACATCTGGGTATACATCTGGGTGTTCAGTATTGTGCCCACTTATTTATTTTGCACCGCAGGCGCTATTTTTTGCGCTGTGATTTGATAGATACCTACTACCCAAAGCTGGCCGAATACTTCATTTTACATCGACAAATTCGGCCATTACTTTTACCATTCTAAGGCCCGCCAGATTAAGGGGGAAAAGATGGTTTTACCCTCTTCGTTTTGCCAGGGGTCAACTGCGCCCCCACCTCCGAATTTGTCACACCTGTAGATGACATGTAGATGACAAAAATGCCAGCTTTGTTTGCGACAGACATTGTGCGGACCCCGCCGCTGGTCATGTCGATTTTCGCTAAGCAAAGCAAGCAATAATCGCTTCGAGTTATACAAATTGATGACACACACCTGGGCAGTGATTCACTGATCATTATAAATGGATGTTTATTCATCGCCAGAGCACACGTGAAAATAATTGCATAAGGTCTATGATTGGTTAAGACGAAATCGGGAGAAAAAAATACGTCACAGCTGAAAACGTGAGATAATGAACCGGCTAAAATATGGATGGCGAAATGACCCTTTTGCCCCCCAGGATTTTCGACTGGGGGCTTTTGGGTACCCTGCCCCCCGCAATCCGTCGCCCCTGCTCTGCACATCCCAATATCATAATTATGACCAGGTACGGCTTTAACAGCATTATCATCCAACATAGTACATTTCCCGACGAAAGTGATAACAGTAAGGTTTGTGGGACGAATATTTCGTAGGCATTTGATGGCCTACAAAAGGTCACGGACATGAATCGTGAATGTTTGAGCGACGGGACTTTTGACCTTTGCTACGCTACTACCACCGTCCAAAACTGACTGAAGAGTACCATGTTTACCCGGTGGAAAACCAGCCATTGAACATGAAGACTGCTGACGCAAACTGGGCATATTTACACCAGCAACACATAATTGTTTACAACTAGCAGAACTTAACCTTTATATTGCCATAACTAGTAAACTTCAATAACCTTTCAATTATCATGCCCTTTAAATGTGATCGTCTGTGACCCCGCCGAGGTACGGTGCGTGGCTCGCCTCCTATGCAGAGCGTGTCGTGAGAAATCACTGACATTTTCCTTTCCTCGCGTGAGACGAATGTTACGTCACGCGCTGCTGACGTGAGCGGCGTCTGCCGAGTATATACAACATAAACAGACCGCGGGAACCCGGACCCATATTTGTGTCAATATCTGTTTGACGTCTGTTGCTAAAAATATAAGTGGTTTGAAAGTAGTTCACCGGTAGTTCGTATTCCCTCCTCGTTTTCAGAGAGGATTAAATATCACTGAAAAATATTATTTGTTCTGTGTTATTTCTTATACGGAGCATTTCGCGACAAATAGACTGAGGAGTGGCACGCTCATGTCACCGATATTGACTTGACACGCGCACTGCCGGGGATTGATTTCCGCCCCCCCCCCCCTCCGGTTTTTCATGAATAGCGGGAAAATAGCGGCGCACACGGCCGCCAAATTTGGCACAGCTGTTTGGGCATCAATTACCCACAGGGTGTGAAATTTGTTACCTCGGGTCATCTCAGGTCAGGTCAACAGGTTACTTCAAGTGACTTTAACTCCAAAAAAAAATGTTTGTGGTCGTGCCAAAGTCGCAGTGTTTGTCCGAGAGATTTGAAACTTGCAGGATTGCATAGGGTCATAAGTACCTACAGTGCGTTTATCTCAAATTTGTGTATTGGTGACCTAAGGTCAGCTCAATGCCGTGACCTTCCCATTATAAGTAAATGGGAAAATATACAAATGCTTCCTATTCAGAGAATATTCATTTTATCATGCCAATTCTTTCAGAATCATGTTATTTTAGCTTATTCTGGATGACCCATGTGCAGTTGTTGCTCAGTGACCTCTGCAAGGTCAGCTGAGGTCATCTGAGATCACCATCACTTTTTGCCAATAACTCTTGATATAATAAAGATAGATACGGGCGAATGACACCCTGGTGCTGTTTGTCTCGTCGAGTCGCATCGCCCCATATGCACATGACCTACCTGGGTCACCAAATGACCTTGACATTAGGTAAAATTTTGAAGTTGACCTAACCAAGTCACCAGTAACATGTTTTGAAGCGCCTTGACGAGAAAAACACGATGGTGATACAATTACTGCTATATGGTCAACTAATACAAAGCTACTCATGACAAACATTTTGAGAAAACAAAAATATAATCGTGACATTTAGTGACCTCAGGAGTGGATCCTAAACTGTTTACCTGATATAAAATTGTATGCCACCAAGTGCGATTGCGTTTTTCATGAGCTTTCGTTTTTTATCGTTTGTTCCTAGCTGTTATAGTTCCCGGGATATTAAGGTATTTCTAGAGCATATTCTTGTGTTGGACAATTTGACTTTTGATGACCTCTGATGACCTCAATATTGACCTGGGCCAAATAATACCTGAATTAACTTCGAATGTCTTTGTCAAGAGTTTTCGAACGCCTTTTCCGCGTCTTTCTAGCCCTTTTATTTTTTCGAGTTAGAGGAGGGGTTATCCGGTGAGGTGCGGCTGCCCCCCCCCCCCCCCCACACACACACACACACTTTGCAAAACGTTGCTACGCCCATGGGACCACACCAGCAGTTTGGTATAACACCCTGTCCGGTTTATCGCCAAATCTGCTGCCAATGAACGGAGAGGTCCTTGGTCGGGTCCTAATGATTCGTTTGGAGCTGATGGAGGATTGGAAAACGGATGAGCGTCACGTACCCATCAAACTGTGGCGAAAGTAAGGGATATAATCCTAAAACTGGGAAAGGAAGGAGGATGCCCGAAAACGCTCCCAGGGAACAACGGATGTATCAATGGATGCCCCCTTCGACAGCAGTCACCGGAGCCGTCAGCCTGAGCTCGCAGCTGACTGGGAGTTCCTGGCTGATCAGAGAGGCGTCAGAAGTCGTCAGATCGGTGGCTTGGACAGGAAAACAACGGCGCGGTGGCAGAGGAGGGGTGAGCGCCAGGCCCGAGAACAAGGACGCTCTGCTTCTGCTACCTCTACCTCAGCTTCTGCTATATCAGTGGTGGGTATTGGTGCTTCAGCTGGACACTCGTTCCCTGCGGATGAAGCTGAGCTTCGCGGATATTCAACAGAGGCAGGAGAAACGCCAACTTCAGGTTATAATCGTCTCATCACGCATGTTCCAAAGCCGAACACCTGAAACCTCTCAATATTAATTTGACATTTTCCAAGTCCAGCTTCAATGGGATTTCCTTTTCTATTTGTATTTGTATTTATCACCAACAGGTATACAAACACCCAATTGCAGATGAAGTCACATATTAAAACATGTACAATGTACACCGGAGCCATCAGCCTGAGAAATAAAACATGTATGCAAAACATGTATTGTACAATGTACATGTTTTAATATGTAACTTCACCTGTAATTGGGTGTCTGTAAACCTGTTGGTGATTCATACAAATACAAATAGAAAAGGCAAAGGAAATCCCATTAAAGTCTGGACTTGGAAAATCTAAAATTAATATTGAGAGGTTTCAGGTGTTCGGCTTTGGAACATGCGTGATGAGACGATTATAACCTGAAGTTGGCGTTTCTCCTGCTTCTGTTGAATATCCGGGAAGCTCAGCTTCATCCGCAGGGAACGAGTGTTTAGCTGAAGCACCAATACCCACCACTGAGGTAGCAGAAGCTGAGGTAGAGGTAGCAGAAGCAGAGCGTCCTTGTTCTCGGGCCTGGCGCTCACCCCTCCTCTGCCACCGCGCCGTTGTTTCCCTGCCCATGCCACCGATCTGACGACTTCTGACGCCTCTCTGATCAGCCAGGAACTCCCTGTAAGCTGCGAGCTCAGGCTGACGGCTCCGGTGACTGATGTCGAAGAGGGCATCCATTGATACATCCTTTGTTCCCTGGGAACGTTTTCGGGCATCCTCCTTTCCCAGAGTTTTAGGATTATATCCCTTACCTTCGCCTTTGTGAAGGCTGCGGGCAGAGAGGCCCGCTGCCAAAATTCCAGCACCTTGCCTCCCAGGTTTCAGCGCACAGTTTGATGGGTGCATGACGCTCATCCGTTTTCCAATCCTCCATCAGCTCCAAACGAGTCATTAGGAGCCGACCAAGGACCCCTCCGTTCCTTGGCAGCAGATTTGGCGGTAACGGACAGGTCGGTACCACACTATACCACACCATACCAACGGCGGTGCCACGCCATACCACACCATACCAATGGCGGTGCCACACCATACCAAACTGCTGGTGTGGTTCTTTCATTTTCTTCCGGTATACATGACCATCCATTGTTTGACAGATATATTTTCTGATTTTAATAATGCTGAAACAGATGGCGTTACAGTTACAAAACTTTGTGATCAAAACATACGATGCAATTGTATCTTAAAGGGAATATTTGCTCTAGGGAATAGGTAAGTGATCAGGGGCGGATCCAGAGGGAGGGGGAAATTGGGCCATGTCCCCCAAAGTGCCACAATTATTGTCGAAACCACTATGTTTTTACCATTTCGGAGCATTTGCCCCCCCCCCCCCCTCCCAGAAAGCGAAGGTCTGGATCCGCCCCCGAAAGTGATGACGTCGCAAAGTGGATAAATACATCCCCTATTACTATTTGAGACTGATATTAGTCTTGTGTTGAAATTGCGAACATAATTGGTCACTCAGAGCTCGCGAATCGAAAACGCCATCTATGAATATTTTTTTTTCTTCGAACCACCAAACATTACTTCATTTCGGCGACGATTTTGAAATATTTAATATAGATCGACTGATGCGGATGGTCTAAAATTGAAGCTAAGGAACTGATCTGTGCTTTTCGCACCCAGCATGGACCCCAGAAGCTGCCAATAGCCTGACTTTTTTGACTTTTTGACCAGCCCATCGTGATCAGCGCCCTAACACATGTGTAACCGAGCAGCTCCTTTTGATCCTAAGAAAAACCCCAAACCGGACCAGGCTAATATATATATATATATATATATATATATATATATATATATATATATATATATATATATATATATATATAGATAGATAGATAGATAGATAGATAGATAGATAGATAGATAGATAGATAGATAGATAGATAGATAGATAGATAGATAGATAGATAGATAGATAGATAGATAGATAGATAGATAGATAGATAGATAGATAGATAGATAGATAGATAGATAGATAGATAGATAGATATATATATATATATATATATATATATATATATATATATATATATATATATATATATATATATATATATATATATATATATATATATATATATATATATATATATATATATATATATATATATATATATATATATATATATATATATATATATATATATATATATATATATATATATATATATATATATATATATATATATATATATATATATATATATATATATATATATATATATATATATATATATATATATATATATTATTAAAGACAGAGTGTTCGTCCGTCCGATGTTCTGTCACACTTTGGCGTGCTGGTGCGCAGAGATGGTTATACTTAGAAAGCGGGAATTTTCGCAACCGTTCGGATGCGTCGCATTGAACATTGTATAAATTTGGTGTCCATCCGGGCCGAGGGTGGCGCGTGGCGCGTGCAAACGTCTCCCATAAGTTTAACATGGGAAACGCGAAATTCTGAAATCGCGAAAAACGGGCAAACGCCGCGCGGTTCCTCGGCCGCTGGCTCGGCAACCGAGGGTCGCAGCGACATGCACTAAACACGCTCCGATAGAAAATAAATTGGCCTGGCGTCTCACATCTCGTTCAGAGCAAGGCTTATTTCAAGTTCAAAGTTATGACAACTTACATAAAAAAACGGCATTTTCAGTATTTAAATCAGTACTCGGAAACTGTTCAACATAGAACACTGAGACTTCACCACTTTGCAGGCGAAGGCACCCTCTTTAAATTATATTCGTAACACAAAGCTGTTTGAGTAATATTTAGGCAGACTGACAGGCGTTGCAATATTTTTGCAACATTTTGGACCATGCTATTCTTCCCAACACAGTAAAAGATAACACGAAGACCAGTTTTCACAACAACAACAACAAAACAATATACACCCGGATAGCGCCGTCTTTACTGGCCCCTATCCACCAAAAATATTTTGCTTCTAGCTAATATATAACTTATGATAAAGACAAACGTGAATAATTTCTGACGCTAATAACGCTGCCTCAGCGGTCTGCGGGACCAGCGTGTCACCGGCCCGTAGTTCAGCCGGCAGCCGGCAGGGGCGCTGATAGACTGCAGTCAGTTCACAGTATTTTATTAACAGAAAATACAATCAAAATTAAATTACAGTAGCGGATTGGCGCAAAAGCAATGGCTTAAATTAAAGCGCCTCTCCTAAGGAGTATAACTAAAATAATAAACTGGCATAAGTCCACATAAACAACCTAACAGAAATGACATACACTAGAAATAAGAGAATAACTAAAGCAGGGGATCAGACAGCGCCAACCCCGCCAACGACCCTCCGAGCAACCGTTTGGTACACTTAATGTGTCCCAGGCACCGGGCAGCCGAGGTCAGGTCAACAAGCCGAATGGGTAATGTGTGAATGTTGGGGTGTGGAGATGAATCGACGGGTGCGTAGAATGAATGTTTGTAAGTGGTGGGCAATGAACGTTCCTTGGTTTTTGTTGAGATTTTTGCCGAGAAGGAGGGTGTCAAGTTTTCTTTGAGCAGAGAGGTTATCGAAGTTGGGTATGATAGACTTTATCGCAGTGAATAATTGTGATCGATTAGTGTCATGTAGGGGGCACCAGAGTGTGTAGTGTATTGTATCTTCGTGACTGTGGCCGCAGATGCATGATGGACTTGGTGTGCTGTTGTGTTGGATTCGGAAGAAGTGTGCATTCAGTGTCGTTAATCCGACGCGAAGTCTTGTGTGGTGTGTATTTCCTGTTTTTGTGCCGTGAGTGTAAAGGTGGTGGTTCTGGTGCCCCAAATCGCTGCCAGCCCTGACGAGCAAAGTCAGAGCGGGATTTGGTGTTGCGCAAAGCTGCGGGGAGAAGATTCCACTGTCTGATAGTGGAAGGGATATACGAACGGTGGAAGGATGTGAGGCGAGTTGGAGGGATGGAGAGGAGGTGTGCGTTTCGCAGTCTTAGTCCGGTAGCATCTTGTCTTGTGTCCGTCAGCATGTCCATCACATATGAAGGGAGAGGAGGATAGTTGTAGTATAGTCGGTGGAAGAAAAGTAGTTTGTGAATGAGTCGTCTTGTCTCGAGTCGTTCCCAACCCAGGTCGTTAAGTAGTGCAGTAGTCGGTGATCTGAACAATGCTCCCGTCACTAGTCTCGCGCAGCGGTTTTGAAGAGTCTGGAGTCGAATTGTATCTGCCAGCGTCAAATTTCCGTCGTAGATGATGTCGCAATAGTCAAAGTGTGGTCTAATGTAAGTAGTGTAGATGTTGTTAAGTATGGGTCTGGATAGGAATTTGGCTATAGGATAGATTGGTCCTAGTAAAGTGTTAATTGTCCGGATGATGGTATTGATGTGCTGGTGAAAGTGAAGGTCGGTAGAGAGAGTCAGTCCTAGATGTTTGTGACTTGTCACAGTAGGAACATCCTGCCCGTTCAAAGAAAGTGCAAAATCTTCGCCGTCATGTCTATTGGTGAAGGTCAGTTGTACTGTTTTCTGTGAGTTGAAGGTCCGCTCCGCTGGAGCCCAGTCCGCTCCATATTGTCTAATGGCGTCTAAGTCGTTTTGTATTGATTGTCTGTCGTTCTGGCTGTCATAAGGGTGAGATGAATACAGGGAGGTGTCGTCGGCATAGAACAGTGCATCATTTTGAGTTTTGTTGGAAAGGTCATTAAGATACATGATAGCCAGCAGAGGTCCAAGCACTGAGCCTTGAGGGCAGCCGGAGAGAATGTTTTCAGGTGAAGACGAACTATTGCCCACACGAACCATTTGTGTACGGTCTTTTAAAGGGAAATAATGACCCTTTTCCACTAAAATGGAGTTAGCACTTGAAATCGCCAGACGAGATCAAAATATATTGTAAATTCATCACATTTTGCATGAAAACTTTCCTACCGAAAGATATTTCAAGTTAAAGTTGATAAGCGTTCCACACTTTAAACGACCGGTACTTGCACTATTTCTGACCTTTTGTCAAGTACTTTTGGTCCTCATCAAACTGCGGGCTTTTCCCGTATTGTTTTTTTTACGCAATGGAGTGGAAAATATATTGTGCGTTCTGCTTGTTGTGATTATATGCCCGGCGATCTTCTAGAACTAACAGCGATTGAAAAAAGTGGCAATAAAATCGGAAGCTCATCGATGCACATCAACGCGGCATAGTTAGTGGTTGCGACCCTCAATTTTTGAAAATCGATTCATTTGTTTTCAACATTAGGAGTTGTGTATAGTTTGTCTGTGGCTGTATATAACACTATGCTTTATTTCATCATGACAAATAATAATTTTCCCCAAAAAAACTAACGAACAATAACACAAAACTGGCAATTAAATCAGAAGTTCATCGATGCACATCGACGGCGACCTATTTAGCGTCGGCGATTTGTTTACAAAGTCATTGTCATGCTTCTCGGCGCACTTAACCATTTCGGCGCACTTGGCGAGTTGTTCCTGATTAGTATACCCAAGTCCCGTAGCAGGCTTTGTTAATGACGTCACTGGTGCCATTCTTGTGTAGCATTGCAAAATATATCTGATTTCGAGTTGAAAGCTAATTAAAGACTTATTCAAATTATTGTTTTTAAGTTTGAATTTTCTTGTTAATCATTATTAAAGGTATTTTATCACTGTATTTCATAGTAGTTGACACTTCAGAAACTTGTGACGTAATAATATTGTATCCAATATGCATTTCCCTCACCTTTTGCTATTGTGGCGCAGTGCCGAGTGCTTTGCGAATACTAGCTTGCCTGGGGTTCAATTCATTCCGCTCTTATTTTATTCGAGTTGGTATAGTTTGCATGTTGTTGTTATTCATGACTTATACTGATAGTCAGTCATGCATCACGGATGCTTCACGGATTGCTTCACGGATCAGAGTGCTGCTCGAACGCACGCTAGTAGCGCTTTCGTTCTCCATGGCAACCAGGCGTGAGCCAATGAAAAGCCAGAATGTATTCCCTTTCTGGCTTTTGATTGGCTGACGCCTGGTTGCCATGGAGAACGAAAGCGCTACTAGCGGGTGTCCGAGCAGCGCTCAGTTTGATCGGAAATGTCACAGAGCCTCCACAAATGCCGCACTCGATGTTAACAATGGTAGGGAAGGACGAATTTGTCAATGACCTTCATGAAGTACACAAGGTACTTGTTTTGTATTTTTTTCCAAACTTACAACTTTGAATTTGGGAATAATTTTATTTAATTCTTAAATTTAAATAAAATAACTTTAAAAACATAACGGTAGCCTAAGAAATTGTTGCTAACAAAATCAAAAGGTCATTATTTCCCTTTAAGTATGATTTTAACCATTCTAGGAGAGACCCAGAGATGTTGTATTGTATCTCACATTTTTCAATTAGTCCCGCATGCCAAATTTTATAAAAATATTTTGAAATGTCAAGAAAAACTGCTGTAAAATTTTGAGTTATGTTTAATGTTGAGTATATTTGATGGGTTAAGTATAACAACTGGATATGTGTGCTGTGGTTTGGGCGATATCCACTTTGTTTTTCTGTCAATAAGTTATTATCATTTATATGCCCATATATTTTATTAAAGATCAGCTTTTCCAGGATTTTGGAGAGATTCGGGAGAAGACTTATAGGCCGATAGTTTGTTGGGTCTGAACTAGAACCCTTCTGCTCAAAAATGGGCGTAACACATGCCTTTTTCCAAGAAGAGGGGAATTTTCCTAATTGTAATGATTTGTTGAAGAGTTTGGAGAGGGGATTAGCAATTATTAGTGCACACATCTTAAGTAATTTAGCCGGTATTTTGTCAGGGCCAGATTATTTGTTTGTGACGAGACAGTTAAGAATTTTGAGAACTTACGACTCAAGTTACTTGGACCTCTGCCAATGGGAGGACAGGGGGTTCAGGAGAAGTGATGAGGGGCATTGGTTTGTTCTGTATGTCCAGTCTCGTTTGAGCAGCAAAGTGTCTGTTGAGAATTTCCGCTTTGTCAAGGTCGTCAGTAAGTGGAGTGCCGTCTTGTCCGATGAGTGGTGGCATATTCCGATGAGTTTTTCTGCCAATGAGGCTTTTAAGGATGCTGTGATATTTATGTGGATTTTTTTTTGGCCTCCAAAAGTTTCATAACTTGTGTCTGAATGTGAAGATTTTTTAGTCGTTGGTTGGTGTCTGGTTAAGTTTCGCTGTTGTCTCCACCGCTCCCAATCATAGTCAGTATTACGTTTTTTAGCAGTATGAAACAGTCTATCTCGTTTACGAATTTGGCGTCTTAGTTCTAAGGTAAACCATGGTTTATCACTATATTTTTTTTAGATAGTTCGGAGAGGGATAGAGGCTTTGGCTGCAATCATTAGGGTATCAGTGAAATTGTCAGTTGCTTCGTCCACGTCACAGTCCAGCAGTCTGTCCCAGTCTGTGTCCATCAAGAGTCTTGTGAGTTTGTCTGGGTCCATTTGTCTGTAGTCCCATATTTGTTTAGTTTGTCTGGAAATAGAGGTGTTGTCAATCTTGACACAAAAATTGGCAGGTGGTCAATGTTAGAAAAACAGGGAAGAACATCACTATCATGAACCATGGAATTATTTGATACCATCAATAAATCTTTCAGGTTGGCAACACCATTGGCCCCTGTGTATCGTGCTGGTTCATGTATGAGCTGTTTGAGGTTTAATGCAAAAAGTTCATCATGAAGAGTAATTTTATATGGTGTTATTGGACTATGAATGAGAAATGAGTTTAAGAATTTTGGGTCAAGGAAAGTGTTGCCTGCATTTAAGTCCCCTCGTATTATAATGTTATCAGGAGAGTGAAACTGGGCCAGAGCAACGCTTTCATTTAGCTTTTCAAAAAAGGAGGAGTGCTGGGTTGCTGATAAGTTGGGAGGTACATAGATTGTGCATATAATTAGGGTAGTAGATTTAATTTGTATCAAGCACCATATCCATTCTATTCCATTTGTTTCAAGGTGAGAAAGTCTTTTGACTGCAAGATTATTGCGCACATAGATAGCAACACCACCTCCATTTCTGTCTCTATGTCTTGTAATGGATCATGACAATTGTCAAGCGTGAAAAGAGAGGGAAAAGAGAGCGACTTGGTCATCTAGTTTAGTCTCAGAAAGGCAGATTATGTCAATGTCATTGAGTGAGGAGAAGTAGGAAAGCTCGTCAAGTCGGCAGCGAGATGTGATTGAGTTGATGTTTACATGTGAGATAATGATGTTCTGGGTGCTGTCTCCACTAGGTGATCTGGAGGATTTAGACAGGCATGATACAGAGGTTGCCGACCCAACAGAGGCTACCTGGTGCCCGGGACCTGGGGAAGATACAAAAGTGCTCATCAGATGTTGGCAGCGCAGCAGTGGGTGTCTGGTAACACAATTAATGATATATAACCCAGTAAGATTAACATTAAAACATCTGTTATCTAATTCAGAGATATAACAATGGTAATAAGTGACGAACAAAAATACCCATGCAAAATCATGTAACAAAACAACTCAGTGTACCAGCGACAATTTAACAAAGAAACCTGGCTCTTTCAACAATCAAAAGTCACACGGAACAACAAACTAGATACCAGGTAAAACAACAGTCAACAGGTAGCGAATGATTTTAACCACAAAAAACGGTTGAGAACTTGACCAAATTAACAAAAATGCAAAGAAAAATGGCATATTTCTTAAACAAAAGCAGAAGTACAGACCCAGATCAATCAGCAAGAGCAAGTGGAACAAAATAAAACGAGTTAACACAATCGGAAACAGCGTTGTATACACCAGAGATATAACAATGGTAACAAGTGACTGGGACAAATTAAACCATGACAAATCATGTAACAAAACAACTCGGTCTACCAGCAACAATTTAACAAAGAGACCAAGACAAGAAGCACGCACGCACATCGTAAAGGGTAAACAAACCAGTCCCCGTCCCCCGCTCGCCACACACGTCGCCTGCACCAGGGCTACCATATTGTCAGCCTCCCACTCGCCGGCGGCCGCCCGCTCCCCGCTCGCCAGCAAGAGAGCACAGGAGGCACCCCCCCCCCCCCCCCCCCACGGAAGACTACGGCCGAGACCGGTCACGGATCACGAAGACAGCGGCCAGAGAGTGAGGAGCCAGCAGAGTGAGGAGCAGAGCACGCCAGCAGTGAGGAGAGCACGGCGGGCGGCCGCCCTGCCACGGAAGACGGCGGTAGGCGGTAGGCGGCGGCCACGGAGACCGCGGCCCGGCAGCCAGCAGGAGAGCACGGCGGGCGGCCGCCCTGCCACGGAAGACGGCGGTAGGCGGTAGGCGGCGGCCACGGAGACCGCGGCCCGGCAGCCAGCAGGAGAGCACGGCGGGCGGCCGCCCTGCCACGGAAGACGGCGGTAGGCGGTAGGCGGCGGCCACGGAGACCGCGGCCCAGCAGCCAGCAGGAGAGCACGGCGGGCGGCCGCCTTACCTCGGAAGACGGCGGTAGGCGGCGGATCACGGAGACCGCGGCCCAGCAGCCAGCAGGAGAGCACGGCGGGCGGCCGCCCTGCCACGGAAGACGGCGGTAGGCGGCGGATCACGGAGACCGCGGCCCAGCAGCCAGCAGGAGAGCACGGCGGGCGGCCGCCTTACCTCGGAAGACGGCGGTAGGCGGTAGGTGGCGGATCACGGAGACCGCGGCCCGGCAGCCAGCAGGAGAGCACGGCGGGCGGCCGCCCTGCCACGGAAGACGGCGGTAGGCGGTAGGCGGCGGCCACGGAGACCGCGGCCCGGCAGCCAGCAGGAGAGCACGGCGGGCGGCCGCCCTGCCACGGAAGACGGCGGTAGGCGGTAGGCGGCGGATCACGGAGACCGCGGCCCGGCAGCCAGCAGGAGAGCACGGCGGGCGGCCGCCTTACCTCGGAAGACGGCGGTAGGCGGCGGATCACGGAGACCGCGGCCCGGCAGCCAGCATGAGAGCACGGCGGGCGGCCGCCTTACCTCGGAAGACGGCGGTAGGCGGCGGATCACGGAGACCGCGGCCCAGCAGCCAGCAGGAGAGCACGGCGGGCGGCCGCCTTACCTCGGAAGACGGCGGTAGGCGGCGGTCACGGAGACCGCGGCCCGGCAGCCAGCAGGAGAGCACGGCGGGCGGCCGCCTTACCTCGGAAGACGGCGGTAGGCGGCGGATCACGGAGACCGCGGCCCGGCAGCCAGCATGAGAGCACGGCGGGCGGCCGCCTTACCTCGGAAGACGGCGGTAGGCGGCGGTCACGGAGACCGCGGCCCGGCAGCCAGCAGGAGAGCACGGCGGGCGTGCGCGCAAGTTGGATGGCAGGTTTCCTACTCAAACTGGCCGAGATCAGTCTTGGAGCTGAGGCGCACCGTTGGAGTTTGCTGTGATTTTTTTACTTTTAGCACACATCCGTCTGACCAGACGGATGTGTGCTAGCGGTGAGCTGTGGGCCACAGCTTTCCTGCTCGTTTCAGCTGGCGCGCGAGGTACATTATTTCTTGGTTCCTTCTAGTTAGATTTTCCTGGACGAAGGCGTTCTTCATTGATCCCTCGGTTAGAGTGGAACCGCGTGGCGGTTTAGCCTGCTTCAGCTCCTTTCGGCCGAACCAGACCGCCTCTCGTTTTAAGTACGAGACGTACTTCACAACCAGTGGGCGAGCGGGCGCCGGGGACTGGCCCGGAGCAGCCACTTTGGGCTTACCAATGCGATGCGCCCTGTCTATGTCCCCCCGGTCCAGCTTTACGTTAGCCATCTTGGCCAGTTCGATGGCTAGCTGCACGGTATTCTCATCTTTGCTCTCTGTGATGCCATTAAAGTTCAAACAGTTCCTTCTGGAGTATTGTTCAAGCTCGGCGAGCCGCTGCTCCTGCTCACCGATCACCGATTTTTGGGCCGCCACTTCCTGCTTGAGCTCCGCTATCTCCTTCTCCACCCCGAGCAGGTCCCGGAGAGTTGAGCGTACCTCTCCATCGCTCAGCATGGTGAGCAGTGCCGCTTTCAGGTCGGCGAAGTCCGGCATGCTTGACACCCACTGCTGCGCTATTCGTCTTAGTTAATATTCACTATCGCACTGGCTCCGGCCACTGCACAGTGGGCGTAAAAGGGGATTTAGCCTCGCGAAACCTATTAACCCCTATAACTTTTTTACCTTACAACATGCATCAACCAGTGAAACATCATTAGAAAGCCAATTAATCAAGGAATATATTACGTTAAATAGCGGACATGTTGCAGGGCTTTTGTAACGCGGGGATTGCTTGCAAGTTGCAATACAGAACATTAGGGTTACAATTTGGATCTCCTCGGATCTCCGGAGTTACTGGACTGATTTTACCAATTCAAACGGCATTCGATGTCCCTTGAAAATGTGTGGGGGGAAACCTAATATTGTTGACCTCAGGGTCACCGATGACGTCACAGGTTACGTCAAAGACACAATGTTTGACCGTGTCATAAAGGTCTCGGTGGATGGAATTGTCGCGCAAAATTGCGATAACGCATTAGCAGTCAATAAATCGGTACGATTCGTGTGTCTGACACTTCTAAGTACCATTCTAAGCTTTTTATGACCTTTGGTCAGGTCAAGGTCATCCGAGGTCACGAGGTCAAACTGCCGATTACGGTTATTAGGCGTTGTAACACATGTTTATTGGTTCGTTTTTCGTCTCGAACCCGAAAAATGACCCTATAACATTGTTTATTCTATAGAAATAGAAGTAAAAAGCAAAAACGAAAATGCATTTTGTATGCATGGTAATGCCGTGGGAGGTGGTCGATTTTTGTCTTTGAAAGGTCATAAGTAAAGTATTTTTGACGATATTGACTTAAAATTTGGTACACATATTCACTGGACACGTCTCGTTTACATATATTCCAGTGTTGGATAACTGATTTGTTTGGAAAATATTGCAAAAACTATACTTTTGGGTCTTTGGATTTCTCAAACTTTTGAATTTCAATAAAATCGAAAATCGAAGATTGCAGTTTCATAGCCAAGTCTATTCTCAGTCATTTGGTATATGATAATTGAATTTGTCTTAAAAAATGTACTTTTGACAGCGTATTTTGCAAACTCTTATTTTTCAACAAAAAAAACGCAGAACATGACGTCACTCTGACGTCATTCCCGGTTGACCTATCATAAGCTCATCTTTTTCCTTCAACAAACATGTGTAAAATTAATGTGAGAGGGAGTATTGAAGGTTTGGTGACGATACCGGTGTTGGTTTAGGAGATATCGCAAAATAACGGAGGGGGAGATAGCCCCCCCCCCAATTAACTCGCGGGTTAATATGATTTTGCAACAATAATAATTTGAATAGCGTGCAATAATGAGGTTTTTGAGGTATCCAGAAAACATTTTCGGCAGCGTTCGAAACGTTTCACTTGTTTGCTGACTGGCCTTTGCTGACTTGTTTAATATTTGTTTTGTTTATATTTGTTTGCCATGTTGAGAGTTCGTACATTTTCACACAAATTGTACAAATTTGCCATCATAAATGTATTCCTGCTTTGAATTAGGGTTAGGCTTTTCCACATCAGGGATATATGGTACCAGATGTGGTCAGAACTTGAAAGATAAGTATCTGTTGTAGAACTTGGGGCAAGACTCTAATGGCTATCTCCAATAGATATCCCAACATTTTGCTCTTGGTGTATCCTCTGGGTGTATAAGACAAATACATGAAATTAGTACATATCTGCTACAAGCACAACTACTAAATGCGCAATGCATTGTACCATATTGTATATTGGTCTCCCGAGGGCCAGTCGTCTCAGATAAACGCATTAATATTATTCGAAACGTTGAAAAACGAAACCTAGGTATATTTGACAACTCGGTTCCGGCAAGCTTGGACAAAAGTCATTTTTTTGCCATGTCCTTAGATAATTGATGCTTCGGCGGACGTACATTTCACCCTATTTATTATTTACGCATGTATACTTTATGGAACTATTCCAGGTAGAGGTAGACCTTGTTCATGAACCTTACATTTATTTAATTCTTCACACATTTCACAGCACTATGACGAGTTACAGCTAGTCACTATCACTGCTGCTGTGACGCTCTGCTGTGATGCTGTGCCAGTCTATCCACCAACAAATGAGGACGCTTCTGAGTTCGCTGTAGTTTGGTGGTGGTTTTATATCATCGTTGAAATAAAAACCTTCAAATGCGAGCTTAGATCATATACCATGCGCTGGGTTCCTACACCCGGGCGCTCAAGTAAATACGGAAACTTCTTGCAAAATGTTACATTAAAGACTAAGGCGCAAGTTTGCGCAACTTTTTCAAGCTTGACCCGTTATATAAGATCCCAGTGCACATCCTGTTGCTAGTTTTGATTCGCTACCTGATGATACTTTTTATATCGGCACTATCGAATTTAATTATATTATTTTTAAGCATCAACAGAGATAAGGCGATATATTTAATATTTATTTGGCTTATTGATTTGCTCAATCTTCTAGATCTAACTATCATATGCACGACAACATATCATTACATCACACTATAACACACTAGGTGCGGAAAATGTAAGCATATTGCCTCATCATCACATTTGCCAGAACGTTTAAATCGCCCGTGAACGATGAGTTTTTAAAGGTGATGTGAACTCTTGTGTTTAAAGTCCCATTCCTCTACGAACAAAACATCGAATGATCAAATCAATGTGATCTTGGTGATCAATGGACATTTTGCAGTCGATTGATATAAATTTTGTTATCACAATCGGTAATTTATTTTTTTGAGTTCCGCGAGGCTAGACCGGCCGGAACGCCCACTGTGCACTGGCCGCACAAACAGGGCGGCGCGGGTCACGGGGTCACCGGTCGGGCGGAGCGAGGTCGGACGCGTCTGACCCCTGGGCCGGTCAGTGGACAACTCTAACAACTTTAACAGTCGCTGAGTTAAAGGAAATAGTTCACCTTCAACATGGGATTTTGAACTGAAATAGCAGTTTTGTAGCCCGTGTTGAGAAATCCTTATCTGCAACTTTTCTTGGCTGAAAAGACTCCAGCCGAAGATATTTGACTTTTTGGCGAAGGAATGCGGCGCATATATGATATACCGTACCGTCTGAGAGTGCCAGCACTGGTCTGAGCATGCGCAGACCAATAACGCACACCATAACATTAATAATTTACGACCTTCTGTCCTGAATTGGCGCGATGTAGGACCATTTTTGAAAAGAAAAAAAGAAACTATTAAAAAATATAATACGATCGTGTTCTGAAATTTTCCGAAGGTGAACTATTTCCTTTAAAGGGGAATAATGACCTTTTCCCACAAAAATGGAGTTGGCACTTGAAATCGCCAGACGAGGCCAAAATATATTGTAAATTCATCACATTTTGCATGAAAACTTCCCTACCGAAAGATATTTCAAGTTAAAGTTGATAAGCGTTCCACACTTTTAACGATCGGTACTTGCAAGTACTTTTGGTCCTCATCAAACTGCGGGCTTTTCCCGTAATGTTTTTTTTACGCAATGGAGTGGAAAATATATTGTGCGTTCTGCTTGTTGTGATTATATGCCCGGCGATCTTCTAAAACTAACAGCGATTGGAAAAAGTGACAATAAAATCGGAAGCTCATCGATGCACATCAACGGCGGTATAGTTAGTGGTTGCGACCCTAAATTTTTGAAAATCGATTCATTTGTTTTCAACATTAGGAGTATTGTATAATTTGTCTGAGGCTGTATATAACACTATGCTTTATATTATCATGAAAAATAATAATTTTTCCCAAAAAAACTAACAAACAATAACACAAAACTGGCAATTAAATCGGAAGCTCATCGATGCACATCGATGGCGACCTATTTAGCGTCGGCGATTTGTTTACAAAGTCATTGTCATGCTTCTCGGCGCACTTAACCATTGTGGCCAGTTGTTCCTGATTAGTATACCCAAGTTCCGTAGCAGGCTTTGTTAATGACGTCACTGGTGCCATTCTTGTGTAGCATTTCAAAATATATCTGATTTTGAGTTGAAAGCTAATTAAAGACTTATTCAAATTATTGTTTTTAAGTTTGAATTTTCTTGTTAATCATTATTGAAGGTATTTTATCACTGTATTGCATAGTAGTTGACACTTCAGAAACTTATGACGTAATAATATTGTATCCAATATGCATTTACCTCGCCTTTTCCTATTGTGGCGCAGTGCCGAGTGCTTTGCGAATACTTGCTTGCCTGGGGTTCAATTAATTCCGCCCTTATTTTATTCGAGTTGGTATAGTTTGCATGTTGTTGTTATTCATGACTTATACTGATAGTCAGTCATGTATCACGGATGCTTCACGGATTGCTTCACGGATCAGTTTGCTCGGAAACGTCACAGAGCCTCCAAAAATGCCGCACTCGATGTAAACAATGGTAGGGAAGGACGAATTTGTAAATGACCTTCATGAAGTACACAAGGTACTTGTTTTGTATTTTTTCCAAACTTACAACTTTGAATTTGGGAATAATTTTATTTAATTCTTAAATTTAAATAAAATAATTTTAAAACCATAACGGTAGCCTAAGAAATTGTTGCTAACAAAATCAAAATGTCATTATTTCCCTTTAAACAATGAACGCATGACTGGCGGGACGTGGAACCTCCGTCTGGGAGATTTTATTGAAGCCGGAGGACATATTGCCGGCAATTAAACGGCTAAACCACGGGGGCGCAGTCAGCTTTGTGAGCAGTCACGCACCGTCAGCTGACTAGAATGGGGTGTTTTTTAAGACGTGTGTACAAAGCGTTGGGAGCGTCGACCAATCAGCGACGGTTACTGGTCGTCGCTGATTGGTGGACGCTTCTGATGATACTACAATGAACATCGACTATAAACTACGGTAATTAGAGCTCCGCCGACTCCAGAAAAATAGGGCTGCTTCAGGATTTTTCCTCTCATTCCAAAAACCATTGACGACGATATGAAAGCAAAGTCTACGAAATTAAAATGAAGTTATCAAATGAATATAAGGTTTTAACTGAAATAAATAGGGTTGGGAGGCACAATAGCAATGCAATTACCAGACTTAGTATTCGTTTTATTGTAGTTTGTGGCAATAAGCAAAAACATTTCTTACAGTTCATTGACACATTGACTTCTCTTATCATCTATCGACATTGTTAGAGGTGGCTGTTATCCTCCAGAGGGACGAGGTATGATGTTTAGTTAGATCCTTTTCATACAACATATAACGTTTGATTTTTGTTCCTCCATTGGGGTACATTTATCCTTCTGCACTTGCGTCCGCCACATATGTTTATTATTTGTAAACTTGTTATTGTTTTAAAAGAACTTCATAGTAGAGCCGCCACTTTAAATCTATGTACCCGTTAACAGTAGTATAAGTTGCCTATACTGGCTTCCTTTAGTATTTATTTTATCTTCGACTGGGCACTTCTTGACCATAAAAGTGCTCACCAAATAAAGCCGATTTTGTTTCCAACTTGGGGTTCATAACTGGAAAATGCCCTTTCAGCATGAGAATCCTCCGTCCACCCCCCCCCCCCCCCCACCACACACACACACACACTTTCAGGTGGCGACGCCCCGCTTCAAATCTAGGAGAAAAGCTGGCGACGCCGAACCCAAAGTGAACTGGAAACTCTGACAAACTACGTGAATATATAGCAAGCAAATGATGCACCATTAACTACATTTCTCTAAGACGATAAACTTGGTTGACTAATGCGCGCATTTCAATAATTTGCAGTTCGTCTCGTGGGAAAAACGCAGCCGATCTACGATTATGTCAAAGTTGACGTCAGTCTATGTGAAAGTTGACAGCTCAACCCAGCATGCTAAGAAGACATCTTGTCACAAATGCAACTTATCATTACCTGATCATCACACCCAATCACGTGTCTGACCAAAGATTGCTCATCCTGGAAACGCTGGTTCCTGACTCCAATAATGTAGGCATTCGTTAGTGACCTCTGTCTTGATTGTCTGAGGACAACAGGCTGCCATAATGCAAACGGGGCCGCAAGGGCAGCAGAGCCGTATCAATATATTTAGAACAGCCTTGGTGCTTGAACGAATACTAGCAGGCAGGGTTGAGAAAAGTTGCCATTCTGCCGTTCTAACCGGAGACAAATCTATAGCCATCGGTGACAAATTTTAGTCTGAAGATAAGTAGCAGTAGGCACCACATACATATAATGAGTAAGTAATATAATAATAAGTAATTAAGTAATCACTGCAGATACTCAACTATGTCAAAATATCGAAATTCCATCTAGAAACTGAAATTCAACTTCGAAAACCAACAAAGATCACTTATAATCTTATTGATCGAAACTTGCATCTCGATATTTGCCAAATCTTTCAGCTCTAAATATTTCAGTAGTACAAGGAGCTCGTGTGTTCACGGGCATAAAGCGTGCGCAATTTCATCCAGAATGAGCACTATCAGCAGACTTCCGGCTGGGATTTGGCACGTGCGCCCTCTATACAATCGAATGGAGAACGGCACTATGTGGCGTTGGTGTCGCCGTTGTCACCGTTGGAGCTCACGGTTGATTGGTTGAATTTTGCTGTTGTTTGCAGATCACAGTTTAAGATAGAACAGGTCCATTGTTTACACCCCACTGAAAGCCGCAATCCCACTCAGGGGGGGGGGGGGGGGGGTGTCATCCGGGGATTCCCCATTTATCGGCTGCTGAGCGGCCCACATTATCGATGACGTCACTGGTGCTCTGGTCCAGTCGTGACCAGCCCCGTCGCCGCAGCTGCACATTGCGGTCTTGCGGTCTTGCGTTTTGCGGTCTTTTGACGGGTGTTGACGAGCGGAAATTTGAAGTCGTCGCCGTTAGATAAGTAAGCAAGGTAGTTAGGTTGCAAGTCTATGCTTTTGAAATATTTTTATTTTTAAAGTTTTGTTTAGCATATCTTGAACATTAAGCCAAAACGATGTCATTCCTCGCCTCTCAGCCAGGGCAGCGTGTGGCCGTCTCGACCCTCAGCCGGACTGGTGCAGCGTATGCCCATCTCGCTCTCAGCCAGACCGAGGCAGCGTATGTCCACCTCACCCCTCAGCCAGACCGGGGCAGCGCATGACCGCCCCCCCCCCCCCTCAGCCGGACCGGGGCAGCGCATCGCCATCTCACCCCTCAGTCAGACCTGCAGCGTAAGCCGTCTCTCCCCTCAGCCAGACCGGGGCAGCGTAAGGCCGTCTCACCCCTCAGTCAGACCTGCAGCGCGCAAGCCGTCTCGCCCCTCAGCCAGACCGGGGCAGCGTATGCCCCTTCCCCCCTCAGCCGGACCGGGGCAGCGTATAGCCGTCTCACCCCTCAGTCAGACCGGGGCAGCGTATGGCCGTCTCAACCCTCAGTCAGACCGGTGCAGCGTATGAGCGTCTCGCCCCTCAGCCAGGCCGGGGCAGTGTATGGCCGTCTCACCCCTCAGCCAGATCGGGGCAGCGTATGGCCGTCTCGCCCCTCAGTCAAACCGGGGCAGCGTATATGGCCGTCTCCCCCTCAGCCGGACCGGGGCAGCGTATGGCTGACTCACCCCCTCTGTCAGACCGGGGCAGCGTATGGCCGTCTCACCCCTCAGTCAGACCGGTGCAGCGTATGGCCGCCTCGCCCCTCAGCCAGACCGGGGCAGCGTATGGCCATCTCACCTCTCAGCCAGACCGGGGCAGCGTATGGCCGTCTCTCCCCTTCCGCTCAGCCGGATTGGGGCAGCGTATGGCCGTCTCACCCCTCAATCAGACCGGTGCAGCGTAGGGCCGTCTCGCCAGTCGCCCCTCATACAGACCGGGCAGCGCATGGCCGTCTCCCACTCAGCATGAATTAAGGGATGGATAATTATCCGCGGTAAACGCAATCTTAAATAGGATCGTACCTTAGGCGCAACTATCCGTATCCCGTTCGAAATATCGCACCGCACCGAGCCGAGTGCGGGAACAGCCGAGTCGGACCAGAGCACCAGTGACGTCACGATAATGCTGTGCGATTGGGGCGCTAAAATCCCCGGATGACTCTACCTCTCTTATACGGTCTTGATCCCACTTATGTAAATTCTTTATTATTGCCGTCCATCCGTCCATCCATAATCCATATTTAAATTGCATTCATCTGTGGACTGGGAGATGCTTTGTCATGGTTGATTAGGGTAAGATAGTACTTGTTTTGTGTTTGAGGGAAACGTTTGTGAATTGTATCTTTTTGAAGATTTCGCAAGGTATCTGAGGTTTGATAATTTCCAAATTTGCCATATCAATATTGATATTGTAGTAAAAACCACTGTTAGCACTGGATCAGGATCGCTATAGCATAGCTTATCGAAATGGTAAGACCAGCCATGCCAGGCGCAGACCACGTCCAATTGAATTACCTGTTTGTGCTTTCACCTATTAATGCATTCAATCAGAATACTGGGTTTGTTTATAGAAGGGTTGCCCTGGACCAACTCAACCTTGACCTGACTCAGACTAAACTGAAACCTGAAGTTGATCAATCATGGACAGGGACGTCGCCACCACTGGGGACGCTAGGGACATTGTCCTGAGTAATTTCCAGTCCTTCCTAATATGGCCCCATGTTAAAATGCATGTGCACTTGGACTTGTCCCTACAAATTTTGAAACCGTGGTGACGCCATTGTGATCAGTTACATGTATGTGATCAGACCCAGTAACATGGTGATTGGAGGACTGCTCAAAACCTTTCAAATGTGATCATTTAATATGGGTAGTTGGAATCAGCACAATAATTAGCTAAAGCTGTGCGATGCCTTGGGAGGGATGTCCAAATATTCAGTATATGAAGCCACGAGGCTTGAGCTAAAACTTGTCCAATGATTGTTCATGTTTGTAAATTACTGTACAGGTACTTGCCGGAATTACTTTATTTTTGTACTGTACTGAAAAGTGTCTTTGTGTTTGCACTGATTAGTGATCAGTATTGTCTAAAATTAATTATGATAGCACAACAAGTGCAGGGTTAAGATGTGTCTGAGGTTACGGCAGTTGCCATTACCAATTGTTTAACCCTCACCCTACAGGAGTTTTTTTTTCGTCTTCGCCCTACAGGGGGCCTGACAGGTCCCCCTGTTAACTTCCAAACCAAGCAACTTAGAGCAATGCAGTAAGAACCAGCATGTTTCCTGTCATGAGAGTAATCTAACAGTATGCGATTTGTAGGTGTCAGGTCAACGGGTGACCTTCCAGGTCAAGTGAATGACCTTGGATTTACCACGTCCAGAACAGCGATTTTGCTCTTCAGAAAACCTCAAAATTAGGAATTGATAAATGTAAAAAAGACATGTTCCTAGACCAGTATTGGCTTAGAAATACATAAAATGTAATTATTTGTTCGTATCTTGTCAAAAATTAAAAAAAAAAGTCATTAAACAAAATGACGTCATCAGTTTCTTACACTTAGGGAGCCATCACTCAGTCAAAAAAGAAGATATTGCTTTTAAATTTGGTATGGGTATTATCCATACTCAGTTCGCTCACATATATTCCAGTGTTTCTAAAATCTTTGAAAATTTTGATTTTGTGGGGATTTTTCCAAAAAAAGAAGTTTTTTTTAATAAAATGTAGGGGTCAAACCCCCAAAGTTTTGCAAATCCGAGTTTGCTATTTTAAAGAGAATGCTATTTAATATCCTTGGTCAAATGCGTTTGCAATTTCCTTTAAAACGCTGTTTTCTTCCATTTTTCAAATATTTATCGTTTTTCCACCAACATGACGTCATCAAAACAAGATTATCTCCCAAACTACTCAACCAATTTCAATAAATTTTTACAGCTTACGTATAATTGTTGTAAACTCAGCTACCGATAATTTCAGTAAGATGCGCCGCATGTGTAAAAAGTTATTCAAGAAAAAACCTCGGGGGGGGGGGGGCTGTCAGCCCCCCCCCGTAGGGCGAGGGTTAACCCGCGCACTGCAGGGGGGTTGATTTCCGCCCCGCCCCCCCCCCCCTTCATGTTTTCAAAGATAGCGAAAAAACGGCGGCGCGCAGCGCCGCCGGGTTTTGATACACCTGTTAGGACATCACTTGCGCACACCTTGAGAAAAAAAATATGATCGGGTCATCTCAGGTCAGGTCACCAGACCAGGTCAAGTGACCCCACCACCAAAAATGTTTGCAGTTGTGCCAAAGCCAGAGTTTTTGCACCGATCAGGTTGAAACTTACAGGATGTCATGAGGGCATCAGTACTTACAATTCGTATAACTCGGAATTTTGATATCGGTGACCTAAGGTCAGGTCAATTTCGTAACCTCCCCATAATAAGTCAATGGGGAAATATACAAATGCTTCCTATTTCAAGGATATGCATGGTACTAGTCCAATTACTTCTGGATCATGGTATTATAGGATATTATTGATGATCCAAGTGTAAGTTTTGTTCAGTGACCCCTATTGGGTCATTTGAGGTCATGCGAGGTCACCATCACTTTTTTGTCAATAACTCTCGACATAATGAAGATAGAGAAGTAAAACAGACATCAATGTGTTTGTCTCGTCGAGACACGTCTTCCCATATGCAACATGCCCTACTTGGGTCACCACTTGACCTTGGCCTTAGGTCAAATTGTTAAGTTGACTTAACAAGGTCACCATATATATATCATTCAAAGCGTCGTGCCAAGATAAACACAATGGCGTAAACAGTTTTCCGTTATCTTTATTAAGTAAAAAGTTAATAGCAAAACACGATTTAGCAAAAAAAAACGGATTTTTTCTTTTTGACCTCTGGAGCCTCAAATATTGACCTGAGATCAAATCTGAGGACACCTTAGCGATTACAAATTTCACTGGCTGGCATTTGCTTTTTCCGTTTGGTTCTAACTATCATCGTTTCTGAGATATATGGGAATTTCTGGAGCCATGTCCTAAAACAGGAAAAAACTGGAAAATTTGACCTTTGATGACCTCTGGTGACCTCAATTTTGACCTGACTTATAAAAACACTGAAAACATTCGATAGAACATGTATGAAGTTATCAAATGCCTTTGTCCGCTTCTCGCTACGTTGCGTAGTTTTCGAGATATCAGGGGGGGGGGCGGAAATCAACCCCCCTGCAGTTCGTGTTCGGCGCAAAGCCCCTGCAGTGCGCGGGTTAATGTGTGGACAAGTTATGATATATTGGTCAAAGGCACAATGGCACAAATGTGATTTGTTGAGAAATCTGTTTCACAAAATGCTAAAGCTAATCCCATTTTTCTTTTGTTATGAATTATTAGATGATTAAAAAAACAGCAAAAGTTGCTGATAATTTATTTGAAAGCAGGGGATGTCATTTTTTTTGTTAGATTGCATGTGTTTTTCAGAGGATATGACCCTTCCACCCCTCCAAATCTGCTAGTTTAGTGTCTGATGTGATATGCTGAGGTGCTTTCAAGATGTCTCAGTATATGACATTTTCCTCTAAAGTTGTCCATGTATGTGCTGAACTTGAACTTGGTAGGTAAGTACAGGAGCATTGCTATGCAATTTTGAGTTGGGTGGGGGGCAGCCAGGTGTTTGTCACCCCTCCCTACTCAAGTAAGACTAATTTTAAATCCTGCTAATATGGGGTGCGTGGTGCAGAGTGATTCCATTCATTTTGTATTTTCAATATGTTAAAATGTGTTATTTTTTGGCAATCTTTGACTAAGCAACATATTTGCCTGCTGGTGCACAATATGGCAGCATATTATGATGTCATAGTACTGTGTGGTAGGCGGCATTGCAAAAGCAGCAACATAGTGCACCAAGGCAATATTTTAAAACCTTATTCCTATGTCTGTCAGTACTATATGTTGTCTTGGAAAAATTGGAAAATTTGTAGGGAAAAAACTGGTGACAAACTTGTGGCTTCAGAATCTCAACGGTGACACACAGCTAGGGTTTCCCAGCCCTAGTGAGAGCGCAAGACATTTCTCCACTTCATATCAATGAGATTCAGAAAGGATGTAAGAACAGTATGAGTCACTATGAGCGATAATCATGGGCTTGGGCACGCTTTGTGAAATGAAACCGTCACATGGTTCAACCATATTTCCCAGGAATATTACTTCAACGATGCATGCTTATTAGCTAACGCAACTCAACAGTGATAGTCGTCTTTAGAGCACATCAGCCCACGCTCCGTAAAAAAAACAGGATCCGACAGTCCAGTCGCAGCTCTGCCGGCGCTGTTTCACTTGGCGCAGCCGACGCTCACTGGCCCCACTAACGCACGATACGTAGTCGGCGTATTCCGGTGCCAGCGCGCGATAGCGCCGGTCATCCTCCAACGCGGCCTGAGCAGTGTGATGCCAGTTCCTTTCCAAGGCCATAGAGACTAAGTAGACCCGTCCGGGGTAGGCAGCGAAATGCGTGATGTCATGGGCACGTGACGTCACACGCTCCCTATTCAAATAGTGTTAAATCGGCCTACTTTCGCGTCCTACCATTTGAATACCTTAGGTGCCAGAGGGATCAATTGAGCACTAAATGATAGATTTAAACGTCCTCTACAGCTCGCTTTTGGGACATTTTCTCCTAAATTGCAAGGGTGAGCCGCTAGACGATGTCAAACCGAGGCATGCAACCGAGCGAGGCCCATGCCCATATAAGGCAATGCTTGGATTTTGGCAACGGGGAACTGTCGCTGGGTGCTGTTTTTGGCTGAAGTGCGAATTTTGTATTATTTCACCTGGTTGTTGATGAAGTAAGATGACTTGAGGATACTTTGTAGTAATATCTATCAGGTGAAAGTATTTTTACATCTGGATTACACTTGTTTCACCTACAATTATGTTGAAGATCGTTGAGTGACGAATGCGCCACCGTATATAAACATGGCGGCCGCGCCTGGTCGAAGACGTAATTCTTTTGGTAGACCGAGAAGTGCCACGAGACGGTCTACGAAAGGAAATACGCTTCTCCCGATTCGGCCACCCCATTGGTGGAAATCGAGCTGGAAAATGACGCCATGGGACAGGGTGGACACGTTACGGAGATAGCCATGACACCCCCCTGGTTCCTTTCAGGGCATGACAACTTCAGATCATCCGTCACGACGACGAACACCTGCAGGTCGACTGCCTGCCGTTCCAGCGTCGCCAGGCACGTCTGAAGGCTGATGGTGGCCAGCAACGCTCCCACATCGGAGGCTGCTGCGGCGGCGGGGTGGCCGGCGAGTCAGGAGGCAGCGCGTCCCAGCGCCGTTGCTCGGCAGCGGCGGATCGCTGGCGACATACTCGGCGAGCAGCTGGTTGACGCGCACGTGGTCGGCACCGCGTCGCAACAGCGTCACCAGCACGTCGTCTTGGTAGCGAGAGGCGATCAGTGCCAGCGGTATGCGGCCGCGACCTCTGCTCGATGTCCAGCTTCCTGCCAAAGAACATAAGCATGCCGAAATCAGTACATTGAAAATGGTGACAGCTACTTATCGAGTGTCTTCAACAGTCACATGAAATGTCATGCAACATGCAAATGTCATGCATGTCAATGGCATGCAATGAAATCATGCAACAGTCATGATAGCCTGGAATACAATCGGTTGACCAAATGGAACTTAAATTGCCAAAACTTGTGTTGCAAACTAAAACGAGTGTTGTAACTCATTTGTATAAAGAAAACATCCAATTCACAACTAGCTGGAGGTGGAGGAGGATCTTTTTCACACAACTACATTTTAAATTACTCGGCATTTTATTGAATAATTTGACACTGAATCTTAATACATCAATTCATCTATCAATGCATCCATACTCTCTTCTCCACACAAATATCTCCAATCTGCACCACACTACCTTCCCCACCCCTCAACTTGCCAGCAATGTCACCTGTTTTGTCGCGTGGTGGCACAGGTCGTCAGTTGAGGTAGCCGCTGTGGACGGCAGCGTCGCAAGACCAAGCAGTGATAACAGCTGCTCACTGCTTGGTGTCAGCACAGAACTCAACCTAGAAAAAACAAATATTGCTTAGATAAATGCTAAGGTTGTGTTGTGTGAATCAGTAAATTGTTACTGCTGCCCAAAATGCCAAAAGCTGACCCCAAATTTAAAATGCTGCCCCCAAATTTCAAAAAGCTGCCCCAATTTTGATATGTTGGTGCCAGCCCTAATGACCCTACCCCAACAAGATCATGTTGAAACTTACCACGTTTTGTAGACTGGCCGGTAGGGCTACAGCGCAGCGAGCAAAGCATTCTAAACGTTGGTCCCTGCAACTGTAATTGCTGTAAAGGTTAGGTCAGGTTTGATTATTAGTAATATTAGTAATATCATAATCGAACATGACCTAACCTTTACAACAATTACGGTTGCAGGGACCATGTTTAGAACGTTCTGCTTGTTGCAACCCTACCGGGGGCTGCCACCCCCTGGACCATCTTGTAGACTGCCGTAAATCAGAATCTGGTGACATCATACAGACTTGAGGCTTCCATATGACTTCAGACCAACAACGGTGATAGTAACCTTGAACCTTGATTTTTCCAGATACCGCTGAGGGTGGCACTGCGACATAATTACCCTGTAACCTAGTTTGAGGTTGGGTAAGCTGCTGTAACCCAGGAAGAAGTCCCAACCTCCGACTTGTCATGCTATCAGAATTAAACAATACCAACAAACTAAAGCACAGTGCATCAGAATCACCTGCATTCTGACGGCATAAAGTCACAACAGCGGACAGCATGAAAAGGTTAGGATGTGTCCGAAGATTGGACTTTTACACTATTTTACTTGGTATTTAGGACCTGACGAACAAGAAGCAGGCTTGTAAATTGGCAGTCATCTTACAACTGCATGTTCAAGGTTCCATTAACATGCTTCCGCACATCAGCGCTGTTCATACAATGGGAAAAATATTGTTGCCTGCCACATGCCAGTTTGAGGTCCTGGGCAGGTTGAGGCAGTGTTCACCCCCATTATTGTATTGTAACAACACTTAAAATTTAGCCATGAATTTCGACTAGGCAATAATAACTTGAGATCACACAGAACCTGAGTACGAAGAATATATCGGGCCTTGGAATATGACAATTGAAAGTAAACGAGAAAAAAAACACCAGCAAATCTTAGCTCACGCACCTCAGCCCCTTCGTGATGGAAATGGCGACGACGGAAATGGCGCACGCAATTGTGAAACGGATGCCGATACATACGGCGTATCTGGTGCTCGTCACTCTATAAATGCATTTTACAAATATTTCTAATCCACTTTTTGGTAATTGCTTGGTAACATTTTGAAGCTATTTGAACACAAATACATGAAGTATTTCTGAACCTTTCTACCTAAGCCTAGTATTTCTACTGTTATGAGTATGCTTGAAAGGCAAATAAGAATTTTTTTAATCCACTTTCAGCCATGTAAATGGTCTAGTTATAAAGAGATTTAAATGAGATTTTCAAAACTGGCCTTATATCCTTATATCTACCTAGGCTTAGGTATTGCATCAGCGTGATTTGTTTTGTACAATGGTGATTACGTCTGGAGAAGTCATCACTTGGAATGCAGATTGGTATATTTTGAAGTCTACATTCTGGGAAAAGTATGACATTTTTGGAATCACTAGGATTTTTTTAGTTCAGCAATATCCATGAATCTATCTACGAAGATGTGTATTTTGTCAGGATTCTGGGATGCTTCTCAGTTGCCCACAGGTGACTGGTGTATACCTTAATTTCAAGAAGAAAGTACTGAATAAAATGGGTAAATGTTTTTCTATATGAAAGCAGAAAATAAAGCTTGTCACGAAGTTTGATGAAAATCTGTACAGTAATAATTTAATACAAATATTAAAAATCGGTTGGCGAAACGTGAACCCATAGGGCCCATGTTGAAGGAAATTATCTGCGCTACCTAGTATTTTATCTACCGTGGGCTAAACTGTACAGATACAGTGAACGGCATGGGACTTGGGAGAAAAACGAGGAACAGAACGAAAATGGTTTTGCTCAGTACGTGTCAAGTTGTATGCAGTAATGTGCCCGTCGTTGTGTTGATGTCTTATGTTTGCCATGCAGTTCTGTCTAAATCGCTTTCATAACATATAAATCGGCCCGGGAAATGGGCAGCGAACAAAATGGCTGGCTATATAAATTAGCTGGCTACATAAATAAATGGTTTTATTAAAATTAATACCTTAATCGGACCGGCTAATGGGCATCGAACGTATTGGCTGGCTATATAAATTAGCTCGTTATATAAATACATGGCTACATAAATAAATGGCCATATAAATTTCAGGCCATCTAGTATATATATATATATATATATATATATATATATATATATATATATATATATATATATATATATATATATATATATATATATATATATATATATATATATATATATATATATATATATATATATATATATATATATATATATATATATATATATATATATATATATATATATATATATATATATATATATATATATATATATATATATATATATATATATATATATATATATATATATATATATATATATATACATACATACATACATACATACATACATACATACATACATACATACATACATACATACATACATACATACATACATACATACATACATACATACATGCATGCATGCATGCATGCATGCATGCATGCATGCATGCATGCATGCATGCATGCATGCATACATACATACATACATACATACATACATACATACATACATACATAGATAGATAGATAGATAGATAGATAGATAGATAGATAGATAGATAGATAGATAGATATAGATAGATAGATAGATAGATATAGATAGATAGATAGATAGATAGATAGATAGATAGATAGATAGATAGATAGATAGATAGATAGATAGATAGATAGATAGATAGATAGATAGATAGATAGATAGATAGATAGATAGATAGATAGATAGATAGATAGATAGATAGATAGATAGATAGATAGATAGATAGATAGATAGATAGATAGATAGATAGATAGATAGATAGATAGATAGATAGATAGATAGATAGATAGATAGATAGATAGATAGATAGATAGATAGATAGATAGATAGATAGATAGATAGATAGATAGATAGATAGATAGATAGATAGATAGATAGATAGATAGATAGATAGATAGATAGATAGATAGATAGATAGATAGATAGATAGATAGATAGATAGATAGATAGATAGATAGATAGATAGATAGATAGATAGATAGATAGATAGATAGATAGATAGATAGATAGATAGATAGATAGATAGATAGATAGATAGATAGATAGATAGATAGATAGATAGATAGATAGATAGATAGATAGATAGATAGATAGATAGATAGATAGATAGATAGATAGATAGATAGATAGATAGATAGATAGATAGATAGATAGATTGATTAGACAGACAGACAGACACGGACACCACGGACACCACGGACACCACGGACACCACGGACACCACGGACACCACGGACACCACAGACACCACAGACGACACCACAGACGACACCACAGACGACACCACAGACGACACCACAGACGACACCACAGACGACACCACAGACGACACCACAGACGACACCACAGACGACACCACAGACGACACCACAGACGACACCACAGACGACACCACAGACGACACCACAGACGACACCACAGACGACACCACAGACGACACCACAGACGACACCACAGACGACACCACAGACGACACCACAGACGACACCACAGACGACACCACAGACGACACCACAGACGACACCACAGACGACACCACAGACGACACCACAGACGACACCACAGACGACACCACAGACGACACCACAGACGACACCACAGACGACACCACAGACGACACCACAGACGACACCACAGACGACACCACAGACGACACCACAGACGACACCACAGACGACACCACAGACGACACCACAGACGACACCACAGACGACACCACAGACGACACCACAGACGACACCACAGACGACACCACAGACGACACCACAGACGACACAGACGACACAGACGACAGAGACGACAGAGACAGAGACACAGACAGAGACACAGACAGAGACACAGACAGAGACACAGACAGAGACACAGACAGAGACACAGACAGAGACACAGACAGAGACACAGACAGAGACACAGACAGAGACACAGACAGAGACACAGACAGAGACACAGACAGAGACACAGACAGAGACACAGACAGAGACACAGACAGAGACACAGACAGAGACACAGACAGAGACACAGACAGAGACACAGACAGAGACACAGACAGAGACACAGACAGAGACACAGACAGAGACACAGACAGAGACACAGACAGAGACACAGACAGAGACACAGACAGAGACACAGACAGAGACACAGACAGAGACACAGACAGAGACACAGACAGAGACACAGACAGAGACACAGACAGAGACACAGACAGAGACACAGACAGAGACACAGACAGAGACACAGACAGAGACACAGACAGAGACACAGACAGAGACACAGACAGAGACACAGACAGAGACACAGACAGAGACACAGACAGAGACACAGACAGAGACACAGACAGAGACACAGACAGAGACACAGACAGAGACACAGACAGAGACACAGACAGAGACACAGACAGAGACACAGACAGAGACACAGACAGAGACACAGACAGAGACACAGACAGAGACACAGACAGAGACACAGACAGAGACACAGACAGAGACACAGACAGAGACACAGACAGAGACACAGACAGAGACACAGACAGAGACACAGACAGAGACACAGACAGAGACACAGACAGAGACACAGACAGAGACACAGACAGAGACACAGACAGAGACACAGACAGAGACACAGACAGAGGCACAGACAGAGACACAGACACAGACACAGACACAGACACAGACACAGACACAGACACAGACACAGACACAGACACAGCCACAGACAGACACAGACAGACAGACAGACAGACAGACAGACAGACAGACAGACAGACAGACAGACAGACAGACAGACAGACAGACAGACAGACAGACAGACAGACAGACAGACAGACAGACAGACAGACAGACAGACAGACAGACAGACAGACAGACAGACAGACAGACAGACAGATATATATATATATATATATATATATATATATATATATATATATATATATATATATATAACCACCGGGAGGAAGAATCTGCCCCCCCCCCCCCGCAGGGAATAGGGTGAAAGGGATTATACTTGTTTCCGTCCTGAAAGTAAATGCACTCTTTTGCAGTTGTATGAGCTTTAAACACGTTTAAGACATATAGCAGGGACCTCAATGCTCATTTAGTCCATTATTTCAGAAATTATCAGCGTTAAAACTTGGGCGTTTTTTTTAGACTAGTATCAGATACGAGTACTTGATCTGCACTACTGTCCACCACTTTTATCTTAACACGCGCCCTGGAGGGGGTGCGAAATCCGCCCACCCCTCCGGTTTTTCGAGGATAGCGCAAAAACGGCGGCGCGCAGCGCCGCCGTTTTTTGTATACCTGTTTAGAAATGAACTTCCCGCATTATGTAAAATTCTTGGCCTCAGGTCATCTCAGGTCAGGTCACCAGACCAGGTCACGTTATGATCTCAACTTCAAAACGTTTGCAGTAGTACCACAGCCACAGTTTTACGCCGAACGGTTTCAATCTTGCAGGACTTCATAAGGTCATAGATACCAACAATTTGTTTATCTCGGATTTCTAATATCGGTGACCTAAGGTCAGGTCAATTTTGTGACCGCCAACACGGTTTTATCAATAACTATCGACATAATGAAGATAGAGAAGAGAAAACGGTACCAATATGTTTGTCTCGTCGAGACACGTCTCCCAATATGCAACATGACCAACTTGGGTCACCACTTGACCATGACCTGAGGTCAAATTTCCCAGTTGACCTAACCCGGTCACCATGAATATGATTCGAAGCGCCTTGACAAGACACACGCGATGGCGTAAACATTATTGCTTTATCTTTATTAGGTAAAAGGTTATTTGGGGAAAACAGTTTTGAAAACAAAATCACCTTTTTGACATTCGATGACCTCTGGAGCCTAAACTATTGATCTGAGCTCAAATCTGAGGACACCTATGTCTTTTGGATGTTTCAATGACTTTCGATTGCTTTTATCCGTTTGCTGCTAACTATCATAGTTCCCGAGATATTTGGGGGTGTTCGAACCGAAGTCTTGAAAACTTGAAAATCTGACACTTGATGACCTCCGGTGACCTCAATATTGACCTGAAAAAAACGAAATACTTTCGAAAATACTCTCGAGCTATCTAACGTCGTTTCCCGCTTGTCGCTACGTTGCGTGGTTTTCGAGATCATAGGGGGGGGGCGAAATCCGCCCCCCCCCCCCTCCAGGGCGTGTAATTATCAGAGGCCCTCCAGGGCGCTTGTTAAGATCAATTTTAGAGTTTTGAATTATCTGCAAGTCCTACACTGGATCACAAAATTATTATGCAATCCAAAACTGACGGGACTTTGTATTACTACACACTGTTCGTTGAGGTTTAGTGTTTTTGTGGTTTTCTTTTCTCTGGCCTTTAGCGTTGAGAATTTGGTGGTGGCGTATTAATTTTTTGGCATGAAAATTCATGAAAAATATAGAATTTTATGGGAAAACTAGGTAACTGCTGCTGTCGTTGGAACAAAACATGTTTATTTTCTTTCAAATATTGCTTATTTTACCGGAAATATGTCATACGTGAGGTGTTTTTATTAGCATAAAAGAGATGACTGGCTCTGCCTCAGCCGGTCCTGCAGAAAATACACGGTGGCATCACCGCGCACTTTTGAATGTCCTTACGTGCAGAAGAGGTAACTTCCAGAAAAATGTGGCTACCGTGGGACTTATACCACCTTTATAAGTACCTTTTACTATGTAACTCAATTATTCTGGTAAAAACCCGTATAATCCCTTTAAAGGGAATAGGTCACCTTGAAAGTTGTCTTGAAATTCAACCATGCTGTGCATCTTGAGCTCAAAACTACGAATATGAATTTCGGTTTGACAACTGATGAATATATGTAGAGAAAGAAGTAATTTTCTCTTTGCATTTCACGATAACTCGTACGACAGCAGGTGGCGTTCTGGCTCCGCCTGACGCCAAGTACAGTCTCTGACAAGGGTCCGCCCTGGCGGCTGAGCGGATATTAACGAGGCGTCGTGATCAGAGACTACGTGCCAGAGAGTGTACCTGCCTCCTGCGGCGAGCGTTCATGTCCCGATCGTGGCCCGGAACAGCGGACATGAAACCGGGCCCATTAGTCCTGTGTCGAAATTACTTAACGTAGGGAGGTAATTCTTTCACCACAACCCATTTTTAGATCTGCTCTACAAATATGCTATCTCAGTCCAAAACCCCATGTTAAAGGTGAACTATTCCCTTAAGTGGGCGAAGGACCCCCTATGAGCATCCTCAAACTTGATGCACAAACTTAACTTGTCATGTAGCCTGTAGATAAACATGGTGAAGTCCATTTCGCCCTACGTCCCAAAGTTTGATATCTATTCGTGTTTATATTTTCGATAATTGTATTTCCGTATGCAATATACTTAGCAGCCCAATACAATACAGTCCACAAGTTATTATAAACAAAGGTGACGAAAGAAACAACAGCTAATCAGCGTATTAAACGATGAAAGCTAGAATGACATCCCGAAAAATTTACATCACGTTTCCTCTTCACTCTTCTCCCATCAAAGAGCAGCGGCTTTCTTGGCAATCGAATTAGCATCCGAAGGTGATACACCTGAGGGAGCGATCACACTGGTCCGGATAGCAGTGACACGCTCCTCGGGGTACAGTACGACAGCAGTGTCTGGCGGTATCGGGGCAGGGTCCCGCGCTTTGGCCGCATGGTTGCCGTGACACACCGTCTGCTTGCCCTGAAAAGAAAAGAAAAGTTGCTGAGAAGTTTTGGTATAGAAGTCTTAGTTCGACGATCCATTCCTTATCTCGGCATTGGCTCTCAGCAGAACGCCATTGACTGGGGGTAGCTTTAAACGCCCCCCCCCCCCTGGTTATCTTCCGAACCAATGATCCCAGCGAGACGCACAAGGCGGTAATCGAAAGCTCTCAATGAGACAAATATAATGCATACTCAAACATTTCAAAGTAAGGTCAAATGTCAGGTCAAAGGTCAAAATCGACGTATTTGGGTTTATGGGCCATACTTTCTATCCAAAGCCTTCGATTACAACCATGATCACCCAAAGTGCTGCCAAAGGTATGATGCACATCCCACATGAGCTAAAGTGATATTGTTGGCCAAGATCAAGGTCAAGGTCAGGTCACAAAAGGTCACTATGCTCAAAATATGTACGAAAGTCATGCAAGACATGTTTTATGAGTTATTTTTCACGTATAATTCGATAGTGATAGTCATTTTACCACCTGACTTCATTTATGTGAAGTTAATGTCAAGTTCAGGTCAAGTTCAGGTCACTGCAGGTCAAAATTTGTAATTGATAAATATAAATAAACAAGGCATGTTTATAAGCCAGTTTTGTATTAGAAATACAGTGGTGCCATTTATTTGTCTGTATCTGGTCAAAGGCCAAAAAACGCAATTTGTAAATATTACGTCATGAGTTGCCCATACTTAAGATGCCATAAGTCAGTCAAAAATGGTGCCCCTATCATCCTATCACGTATCTTCTGGTATCCAGCAGAATATAGATTCGAAAGCTTGACCTCAAAAGCCTCAAAACCTCGGCAGTCGGCATGGTATTAGCATGTTTGCTTAAACAATGGTCATCCTTTTCCAGTTTATTTACTTACCTAGTAGTGTAATCCCCGTGAAGGTTGCCACAATCAGTAACACATACAGAAACTTCATGGCTGCTACCTGCTTGCTTCCTCTCTGTGACGATGCCTCGATAACGACAAAGCACAGCATTCTCTACGTCCGAATATATACCGATCGTAAAGGTTACGCTGACACCCAGAGCCAATCGCAGGGCCCCACCATCGTGACGTGTGCCGTGACATTTCGGCTGCGTCGCAGTTGTGGCCTGACTTTCGTGACTAGGAGCCTTTTCGCATCGAATGAGAGGGTTTTGTGCAATGCATACAATATACCAACGACTGTGCTATATGCATGCTAAAGACAGTGCTGAATTGAAGTCCAACCTAAAGTCTCTCCGACGAAGATTGTTGTGCTACCGGTGTGATTTATACAACACAAGCAAGTCCCATTTCGCATGACGAGCTCAAACAAAACGAACGAATGGTGTAGAGCCACCCAGCAACGCTGTATCTTAGAATGAGTGTATCTCGGGGCTTCATGATAGGTGCTTCATACTAAGTATTCTCCAAACGGCTTCCCATGACTCCATGGCCATTTGATTCAATGGTAAACATAAGGTGGACATATTTTTATTCAAAATCGATTTCTATTTCAAGACAGAATGGAAATGACTTATATTGTATAGCAATCAGTGCGATCACATTTCACTTTAACCCTTTTAGGGTCGGGAAGGGGCTAAAACGACCCCCACCTTAGTTTTTTTTTCGTCCATGCCCCCAAACGAATACAGATATAACCATCAATTTCTTGAATTTTCCTAAATATTCATTGGGCACATTTTGGGGTCATTTCAGCTCACCCGCCCCGGGGGAGCTGAAAATGCTTAGCATGGTTCCAAAATGTGCCCTATGAATATTTAGGAAAATTCAAGAAATTGATGGCTATATCTTTATTCGTAAAAAAAACATTTGTCTATGTCTTCTATGGCTGTAGGCAGTTTTTCTTTTGGGGGGGAGGTGTTTTGGTTTTCAGTTTGCATCTGCTTTCAAATGGTATCAATTCCCATTCTCTAATTGTTGTAGATAGGAGCTTATAAATTTCACGCCTTTTCTTGCTGTTCTTTGTAGACATGTTGAACATTTCTTCAAATTTTGTATTACCCATGGGCACCTCCAGATACGAATTTTGGAAGGCTTTGTGGGTCACTGGGCCGACTGGCATTACATGGGAATCTGACAGGCATTACATGGGAATCTGACAGATAAGAATGTCAAATTTAGTGCACCTTCTTAGCTATCGGTTTTCACACCTTGTGCGACTTTTGTTTATTTATTTGTGGGTTGCCCACAGGCGACTCCAGGGACGGAGTTTGGGGACCATGTTTTTTTACTCCGTACACACATATTGTGTTTAGTAACTCAAAACGTTATTTTGCACTGCATGAATCGCAATTGTATGTTGTGGCATAGGCAGTCCCAGGGGTGTAAGGCAAGTACATGACACAATGCTACAGGTGAGGGATGAATTAGGTGGGATTTGTGAAACCATTGCATGACACTACATAGCAAAACATATAAATAACCAAAGATAAAGATAACAAAGACAAGACTCAATTTCCCTCCCATTGCCCTCCTGAGCACGCCCATGCTCAAATAAACAAACTGTCATTATATACTTTGTAATGCATACACATGGAATTATGAGCAGCCAAAACAGAAATCAAGTCGGTAAAAATATTATAGTGACATTTAAATAACCACTTTTTAATTGCTTGGGGACGCCATTGGGTTACTTTCCCCAAACTTTTAAAAGGATTATATGTTTATGGGATTATAAGGATTATATTAAGTTAAGATAAAGCTACAAAAAGGAGCCAAAGGAGCCAAATAATTATAAGGAGCCAAAGTAGAAATAAAATCGTAAAAAATATAGTGACATCTTTAGATACCATTTTGAATTGCCTGGGACACCATTGGGTTAATTTCCCCAATATTTCACAGGATTATATGCAAGAGCAAATAATTAGGTGGCGAAATACATCAACATGAACAAAATGGCGTTCACACAACGTCCCAAGGCAAAGAATCTAAAAATGCATGTTTTCCACCCACTCTTTTGCTATCTGTATCCGCCCATGGCAAAAATTTTCATATTTCTGAATACATAAATGTAGTTCAAGCTGCAAGTAATCAAATGACGCTTTCCGAGAGTCCGGTCTAGCGGTTCCCGAGATACGAGGGGGCGCGAATAGCCCCCCCCCCCCATCTTTTTTAGACCGACAGTAATGGGGTGAAAACAATGTCATCCTTTTTGCCAGTCTCATTTCTGTTGTAACTTCAACCAGAGTTTGTACTGGGTATGAATTAATTTGTACAATCTTCTTCGTAAGTCCACAGGTATCGCCTTTACAGGGCCATTACAGGATGGGAAGCGACAGCACCAGCCACTGCCCTGGGGGAATCCGAGAAGGTAGCACTTTTTCCCCTTTCTGCTGACGGCACTGGCGTCGACAATCCTCTGAAAAAGCAAAGACGATCATGAACAGAGAAAATGTAATCGGCTATGCTTTCAGTGGCTTATGTATGAATTGTGTAGGTACTCCGTACTAGGTATTAGGTAACCAATACCATACATTTCATTCATGCTTATTGATTTTCCTACATCGATCCTACTGCAAGGTATTGGCAGTTGTCCTGTTGCTGTCTAGCAATGTTCTAAAATATAATGTTCTAGCAAGTAGCAAAGTATATTTTTAGGATACAAATTACAAAACGATTTCATATGTTGAAATTGTGAAAATTACGCTTGCCGTGACCAAGCTGGGACTCAAATTGACCTGGCTGCTAGCACGCCGTGACCTCTGAACTAGGTCAGCCGCCGTGACCGGGGCCGTGACCAAGAAATTATAATTTTCTGCATCTCTATTATCCACCACTCTTCGGCACGTGTCGGCGGAGAGGGCCCGCACAGCAGCTCCCACTGCCCTCTTCAACTGCTTCAGGGTTCGTGGGTTCTTCTTGTAGACCATCTCTTTCAGGTGTCCCCACAGAAAGAAGTCCGGGGGACTGAGGTCGGGGGAGTTGGCCGGCCAGGGGTGTTGCGCGAAATCATGCGCGCGCCGAAGTGCTCCTGGATCAGCCGGATGATCGCGGCTGCTGCATGTGGGGTCGCGTCATCCTGCTGAAACCACTGGGTGGGGTAGGTATCCACGCATCTCTGCTGCATGGCTGCCAGGAACCGCTTGAAGATGCGGTGGTATCTTTCTGCATTCACTGTCTGCGTGCGGCCGGCGCGGTCCTCGACCCAGAAGGGGCCGATAATGTCCGAGCAGCTGACGGCGCACCACGACGTGTACTTGAGGCTATGCAGTGGCCTCTCCTCGACGATATCAGGTGCCTTAGTCGCCCAGTAACGGTTGTTCTGGGTGTTGATGCGGCCGTTCAGGTGAAAATGGGCCTCGTCCGTAAACCAGACATGGTTCAGAAATGCGTCCGATGCCTGGCACTGCTGCAAAAAAACACCTGCAGAACGCCACTCGGTCCTCCATATTCTTGGGCGTCAGCTCCTGGCAGGTCCAAATCTTGTATGGGTACAGCCCCAGGTCCTCCGTCAGGATCCGCCGAGCCGAAGAAAGACTGACGCCCACTTGCTGGCTAAGGTGGCTGACTGGTTTGCGCGGATACTTATTCATGATGTGCTTGGTCTTCTTGACCACTCTCTCGGCCCTTGTCGATCTTTTTGTCCCAGTCGACCCCTCCCATAGGTTGTCCACAGTCCCTTCTCGGAGAAACTTCTCGTTAAGCTCCAAATTGTGTTGCGGGCCGGAGCTGTCCTTGCCTTAAAATGGCTTCGAAAGTTTCTTTGGGTTTGCGTGACAGACTTAGTCGACAGGTAAAATTGGACGATTTTAAACGTTTTTCTGTTTACTGTAGACCCCCATGTTGCCGATTAAAATCACCAACCTGCGCAACATTTCCATTTCACGAGCTTTCATTTGGCGCGTGCATCGACTATGTTGGTGCCCCTAGATCGCCACAAAATCGTTTTCAAATGTGTCAGTTTTTTTGTGTGAAAAACCCTATATATATATATATATATATATATATATATATATATATATATATATATATATATATATATATATATATATATATATATATATATATATATATATATATATATATATATATATATATATATATATATATATATATATATATATATATATATATATATATATATATATATATATATATATATATATATATATATATATATATATATATATCTATATATCTATATATCTATATATCTATATATCTATATATCTATATCTATATCTATATATCTATATCTATATATCTATATCTATATCTATATCTATATCTATATATATAT
>JAXIVJ010004362.1:82500-83747 GCA_036785665.1 Chirona hameri | reverse complement strand
GGTCTGGTTTGTTTGTTTGGTTTCTGGCTTCTTTTACCCCACATGGCCGGTCAGGTCTGGCGAGGTCACGTGACCGACCGGCGCCCGAGGCAGCGGTCACGGGTCAGTTCTGGCCAGGGCGAGCCTCGCCCAGGCGGAAGTCACGTGACCGACCGGCGCCCGAGGCAGCGGTCACGGGTCGGCCAGCCGGTCTATCGGCTGCATCCGGGCCACCGGACGGCGGTGGCGACGGTGGCCGCGAACGCCACACAGCACATAACAACCCAGTACATACAGTACATATGGACACGCAACTTGCGAGCAAAGCAGCATGGTCACCGGCACGTTTCTGGCAATAACCTAACTGTGTTAGGGAGCTCAACGACATTATATTTGTCTTGTCGACCTGCTTTCAATAATACATAAAATTATCTCTACACGTCACTCCATGACCACAAGGTCACGAAGTTTAAGGTCACACGGTGCATGTCAGATCGACGATACCGCAACACCCCACATCTCAGGTTTTGATTGGGCTATGCCTCAGATAACATCTGGGTTGTAGATTCACACTGAGACATTTTCAGCCTCGTCCGTGGAATGATTTTTGAGTTATAGCCTCAGTAAACTTTTTAATATTCCGCAAAACTTATATTTGCAGCGGGCAGCTCATATAAATCTTCATGCAAAGCATGTGAACCTATATAGGTCGTCCCATAATCGTCATCATTTTTCAATTTTGACATGTGACCGCAGGACAGATTACGTGATTTCATGATGTCCTCGGTTAAATTCGTCAATTTCCTACTTCATCCTACTTATTGACGTTCTTCCTTTTACTCAGGTTTACCGAGCAAATGGCTTACGTTATTCAAGTTATAACATAAGGACTATGCCATGTCATATATCATAGTCATATAACTATGTCATATAACATAGGGTCATATTTAGAGCAATGTACGTGCAAATGCGGGCCCAAATGTGGTCATTAGAAATGCAGGAGGATCGCGACCCTATGTCGGACCCCGAATTAGCCCGCTACCTGACAGGAAGATAGGATAGGATAATAGGACAGATACCTGCATTGTCGTGTTCGTCTGTTGTCATGTATATTGTATAGGCTTCTACATTGTTCTTGACATAGCGAATAACTTGAATGCACTGATTTGAGTGAAATATACATAACGATAACTTCTTTGTAGGAAAACTGTAAAGCAAATAGCGCGAGGACATAGGTAACAACTTTCATTTTCAAATAAAGGCTTCAC
>JAXIVJ010004362.1:0-77500 GCA_036785665.1 Chirona hameri | reverse complement strand
AGTCACATAATATTGGCACCGAAATGACGAAGTCGTCAATTATGACCTGACCGTGTGATCTTTTTCCCCCTTTTTCATTTATTTATTAAATGTATCTCGATATCTCGAGCAACCACATACAAACAACACAACGCAAAAGAAGCCACGGTCCGGTCGGCAGCGGTCCGGGCAGCTGCTCGGCGCGGCCTCGAATATCACAACGGTGACGGGCGGACATGCCGCAGCGAGAGGTGTGGCGCCAGGAGCTGTGCGCGGAGGTGCGGGAGGCCTGTCCCTGTCCGCCGGCCCGGGGTCGCAAATTGCCCTATCAGCAAAACAGCGAATCTTAAGCGCCGGCTACGGCACCGGGTCGGGCAATTCGCGCCCCGGGCCGGCCGACCGGCCCCACAAACATGATGAGGGACGGTAAGACTGACCGAGCGAACTGACCGGTCCCTACCTGACCGTGCAAAACCGCCTATTTACACACGGACAGACACACATACACACACTTTTACACCACTCAGTAAGTTGAGGGGGTGCTTTTGCGAGTGAGGGGGTGCACTTTTGAGCTCAGGGGTGCTTGAGCACCCCCAAAACCCCTAATTCTCCGCCCCAGCTCTCCTCTCCTCTCCTCTCCTCTCATCTCCTCTCCTCTCCTCTCCTCTCCTCTCCTCTCCTCTCCTCTCCTTTTTATATACCACCCGAGAAACAGCCTGTGTGGCGTGCTCCGCTCACTGACGGAAAGTCTCAACATTCCAACGTGATTTACGTTTGTGTAACCGAAGGTTGGTTTCACATGGATAACACTATTCTTTAGAATTGTGTTTCCTTGTGAAACAAACCTGAGCTGTTCGATTGGAGGGGGTTTTCTTAAGAGTGTTGGATAATCCACTGTGTTATCAGTCGGCATGTCACTATGTATTATATCAAAATGATTGCTATCGATAACTACTGCTGAGTAATGGTGGATAACTAGCTGAGTAATGGTGGATAACTAGCTGAGTAATGGTGGCGTCTTGCCAAACTAAGTTGTGGTAATCTTCTGATAAGTTGTGGTAATCTGCTGATAAGTTGTGGTAATCTGCTGATAAGTTGTGGTAATCTGCTGATGAGTTGTGGTAATCTGCTGATAAGTTGTGGTAATCTGCTGATAAGTTGTGGTAATCTGCTGATAAGTTGTGGTAATCTGCTGATAAGTTGTGGTAATCTGCTGATAAGTTGTGGTAATCTGCTGATAAGTTGTGGTAATCTGCTGATAAGTTGTGGTAATCTGCTGATAAGTTGTGGTAATCTGCTGATAAGTTGTGGTAATCTGCTGATAAGTTGTGGTAATCTGCTGATAAGTTGTGGTAATCTGCTGATAAGTTGTGGTAATCTGCTGATAAGTTGTGGTAATCTGCTGATAAGTTGTGGTAATCTGCTGATAAGTTGTGGTAATCTGCTGATAAGTTGTGGTAATCTGCTGATAAGTTGTCTTTCATCTGCCCGTGTGTCCGAAACGAGCCATCGACATAATTCATTAATATTTGTATATTGATATTCAATATTAATATATCAATATTTGGAACCATTTCAATGGTCTGACTCAATAGCGTGACTCAATGGTTCTCAATAGTCAATGGTCTGAATCAATAGCGTGACTCAATGGTTCTCAATAGTCAATGGTCTGACTCAATAACGTGACTCAATGGTTCTCAATAGTCAATGGTTTGACTCAATAGCGTGACTCAATGGTTCTCAATATTCAATGGTCTGACTCAATAGCGTGACTCAATGGTTCTCAATAGTCAATGGTCTGACTCAATAGCGTGACTCAATGGTTCTCAATAGTCAATGGTCTGACTCAAAGCGTGACTCAATGGTTCACAATAGTCAATGGTCTGACTCAATAGCGTGACTCAATGGTTCTCAATAGCCAATGGTCTGACTCAATAGCGTGACTCAATGGTTCTCAATAGTCAATGGTCTGACTCAATAGCGTGACTCAATGGTTCACAATAGTCAATGGTCTGACTCAATAGCGTGACTCAATGGTTCTCAATAGCCAATGGTCTGACTCAATAGCGTGACTCAATGGTTCTCAATAGTCAATGGTCTGACTCAATAGCGTGACTCAATGGTTCACAATAGTCAATGGTCTGACTCAATACCGTGTCTCAATGGTTCTCAATAGCCAATGGTCTGACTCAATAGCGTGACTCAATGGTTCTCAATAGCCAATGGTCTGACTCAGTCGGTCCTCTGATATAGAGTGGTCTATGCTGCTGGAGTTATGCTGCAGAGTGCACAGTGTGTTGTTACGCTTGTTGCAGGAGCAGGAGGCCCGTCCTGAGAAGAAGAGTAGAGACCGCGACCAGTGGTCCAGGGGAGACGAACGGACATCGCACAAACTCTCCAGTCGAGAGCGCCACCTCGACCACCCGGTAGGATGTACATACATACATACATGTATGTATATTAGGGTGTGTCATAAAAAAGTAAACAAAAGGTGATATTCTATGGCGCATGGCCATAAAAGGATGTGTGTGTGTGTGTGTGTGTGTGTGTGTGTGTGTGTGTGTGTGTGTGTGTGTGTGTGTGTGTGTGTGTGTGTGTGTGTGTGTGTGTGTGTGTGTGTGTGTGTGTGTGTGTGTGTGTGTGTGTGTGTGTGTGTGTGTGTGTGTGTGTGTGTGTGTGTGTGTGTGTGTGTGTGTGTGTGTGTGTGTGTGTGTGTGTGTGTGTGTGTGTGTGTGTGTGTGTGTGTGTGTGTGTGTGTGTGTGTGTGTGTGTGTGTGTGTGTGTGTGTGTGTGTGTGTGTGTGTGTGTGTGTGTGTGTGTGTGTGTGTGTGTGTGTGTGTGTGTGTGTGTGTGTGTGTGTGTGTGTGTGTGTGTGTGTGTGTGTGTGTGTGTGTGTGTGTGTGTGTGTGTGTGTGTGTGTGTGTGTGTGTGTGTGTGTGTGTGTGTGTGTGTGTGTGTGTGTGTGTGTGTGTGTGTGTGTGTGTGTGTGTGTGTGTGTGTGTGTGTGTGTGTGTGTGTGTGTGTGTGTGTGTGTGTGTGTGTGTGTGTGTGTGTGTGTGTGTGTGTGTGTGTGTGTGTGTGTGTGTGTGTGTGTGTGTGTGTGTGTGTGTGTGTGTGTGTGTGTGTGTGTGTGTGTGTGTGTGTGTGTGTGTGTGTGTGTGTGTGTGGTGTCTAAAATTCCGCAAAATAATCGGCGTACATGTGTCTAAAGTAAATCTCCTAAGAGCCTATTCAGATGCCTTTACGACACTAGCGCCACCTACTATCGTTCGTAATGCTAGGTTTAGCTGTGTTTGAACCGATGTTTAATTAATGCAAATCCACGTACGTTCCAAAGTAAAACCTGGCGAAATAGAAAATAAGCTACACAAATCACAGCATCTTTGATCTAATCATTTGCATTATTAGCATAAGCGTCAACGAATCCCGACAGATTAGCCAATGGCAGTAAAACGTTGTGCAAGTTTGCCTTATTGCTAAACTCTGTAGTGACATGATTTGTATGCTGTTTACTTCTCTGTCAAGGTGGCATCACAGTATTGATTTGATAAACATCATGAAAAGAAAACTTTCTTATGTTTAACCCGCGCGGCGCTGGGGGAGGTAAATTTTACCCCTCCCCCTCCGCCCGGATTTGCTCAATAACTTTAAAACTGTCAAAGATATCACAGTAAAACCTACGGTACCTTATGGTGCATCAATTCTACGTCTTCTGCCAAAGTTTTGTTGAATTCGTGAGAGAAAAAAATTGGGAGATAATGACGCTTTAGTGACGTCATGTCATGTCAATTTTGGTGAAAAAACGTTAAATGTTTGACAAATCGTGGAAAATAGCATGTTAATGCAACTCGCAAATAAAAGTCGTCAAAAGAAAGGAAATAACATTGTCTTTAAAATAGATATCTCGGATGTTCAAAACTTTGGGTTTTTGACCCCCCAAATGCAAAAACTGTTTTTTTTTTAAAAGAATTTCCACAAAAGTTTTTTAGAGATTTTCGAAAACCGTAAGATATATTAGAGAACCGAGTATGAACGATGCTAAAACCAAATTTCAAAACAATTTATTTATTTTTGACTGACTTATAGCTCTCGAAGTATAAGTAACTCATGACGTCATTTTATTCATTTGCGTTTTTTTGGATTTTACTGACCAGATACAGACAAATAAATGACACCACTGCATTTCTAAGACAAAACTAATCTAGAAACATGCAATGTTTATTTAGATTAATCAATTCCAAATATTGTCCTTATTGTGACCTGACCTTGACCTGAGGGCCATTATATGGGGTCAGGCTGCGAAAATGGCTGCTTCTGTCGAATTCTACGTGTAAAATAACCCATACAACATGTGTCGCATGGCTTTCGTAGACCTGTGACCTTTTGTGACCTGACCTTGGCCTTGACCTTTGCTTACAATTTCACTTTTACTTATGCAGGAGATGCATTATACATTTGGGAGCACTTTGTGAGATAATAGTTGCAATATAAGGCTTTGGATGGAAAGTATAGCCCAAAAACCCAAATACTTAAAATTTGACACTTGACCTGACCGTGACCTGACATGTGACCTTATTTTAAGAATTTAGGGTATGCGTTAGATTTTCCTCACTGAGCGCTTTCGATCGCCGCCTGGCGCGTCTCGCTGAGCTTATTGGCTAGGAAGATACGAGGGGGGGGGGGGTAAAATTCCCCCCCCCCCAACCAGAACCGGGCGTTCGGATGGAGACACCAGCGCCGCGCGGGATAAACATCATAGGTACACTGAAAAACACGACTCGACCACCCGTAGGCCGTCAGCACGAACGTCCCGTAACGTGCATGAAATACTCAAGCTCAGCTGCCGTTCTGAAGCTTGGAAGTTGGAGCGGCTGCAATGGGCCGACAAAGAACTTACACCCAACGAGAAAAGATCACACACCCCACAACACATTCACAGACGCACACCCAATTAAACAGTCTGTAGAGTAGAGCCTCGTTCCAGATATACAGTATGTAGACTCTACAGACCAGTGGCATATCGAGTAACAGGTCATGCAGGTCATGACCTGGTCTTTTGGACCCGAGGCGACAATGCAAAGCTGGCACCCCTCCGATCAGTCACGAAGCCCCTCTGGCCAGTGACGGCGCCACTCCGGCCAGTGACGTCGCCCACGGCTAGTGATGGCGTCCCCTGCCATAGACGGCGCCTCTGCAAAATTACGTCAATATTGGTGGCGCCCCGTCGATCGGGTGGCGCCCCTCCAGGTCCTTTGTGAATTTGTAAATTTCTGCGCACGCCAGTGCTACAGACTGTATATCTGGACAGTGGCTCTACTCTACAGACTGTATATCTGGGCCGTGGCTGTACACTACAGACTGTATATCTGGACCGTGGCTCTACTCTACAGACTGTATATCTGGGCCGTGGCTGTACACTACATACTGTATATCTGGACCGCGGCTCTACTCTACAGACTGTATATCTGGGCCGCGGCTGTACTCTACAGACTGTATATATGGAACGTGGCTCTAGTCTACAGACTGTATGTCTGGAACGTGGCTCTACTCTACAGACTGTATATCTGGGCCGTTGCTCTACTCTACAGACTGTATATCTGGGTCGTGGCTCTACTCTACAGACTGTATATCTGAACAGTGGCTCTACTCTACAGACTGTATATCTGGACCGTGGTTGTACACTACAGAATGTATATCAGGGCCGTGGCTCTACACTACAGACTGTATATCTGTGCCGTGGCTGTACACTACATACTGTATATCTGGACCGCGGCTCTACTCTACAGACTGTATATCTGGGCCGCGGCTGTACTCTACAGACTGTATATATGGAACGTGGCTCTAGTCTACAGACTGTATGTCTGGAACGTGGCTCCACTCTACAGACTGTATATCTGGGCCGTTGCTCTACTCTACAGACTGTATATCTGGGTCGTGGCTGTACTCTACAGACTGCATATCTGGGCCGTGGCTCTACTCTACAGACTGTATATCGGGACCGTGGCTCTACACTACAGACTGTATATCTGGACCGTGGCTGTACTCTACAGACTGTATATCTGGACAGTGGCTCTACTCTACAGACTGTAGATCTGGGCCGTGGCTCTAATCTACAGACTGTATGTCTGGGCCGTGGCTCTACTTTACAGACTGTATATCCGGACCGTGGCTGTACTCTACAGACTGTATATCTGGACCGTGGCTCTACTCTACAGACTGTATATCTGGGCCGTGGCTCTACTCTACAGACTGTATGTCTGGGCCGTGGCTCTACTCTACAGACTGTATATCTAAGCCGTGGCTCTACTCTACAGACTGTATATCAGGACCGTGCATCTATTCTACAGACTGTATATCTGGGCCGTGCCTCTACTCTACAGACTGTATACCAGGACCGCGGCTCTACTCTACAGACTGTATATCTGGACCGTGGCTGTACACTACAGACTGTATATCTGGGCCGTGGCTCTACACTACAGACTGTATATCTGGGCCGTGGCTCTACACTACAGACTGTATATCTGGGCCGTTGCTGTACTCTACAGACTGTATTTCTGGGCCGTGACTCTATTATACAGACTGTATATCTGGACCGTGGCTCTACTCTACAGACTGTATATCTGGGCCGTGGCTGTACTCTACAGACTGTATATCTGGACCGTGGCTGTACACTACAGACTGTATATCTGGGCCGTGGCTCTACACTACAGACTGTATACCTGGGCCGTGGCTCTACACTACAGACTGTATATCTGGGCCGTGGCTGTACTCTACAGACTGTATATCTGGGCCGTGGCTGTACACTACAGACTGTATATCTGGACCGTGGAAGTACACTACAGACTGTATATCTGGGCCGTGGCTCTGCGCTACAGACTGTATATCTGGGCCGTGGCTCTACACTACAGACTGTATATCTGAGCCGTGGCTGTACTCTACAGACTGTATATCTGGGCCGTAGCTGTACACTACAGACTGTATATCTGGGCCGCGGCTCTACTCTGCAGACTGTATATCTGGGCCGTGGCTCTACTCTACAGACTGTATATCTGGGCCGTGGCTCTACTCTACAGACTGTATGCCTGGACCGCGGCTCTACTCTACAGACTGTATATCTGGGCCGTGGCTGTACTCTACAGACTGTATATCTGGGCCGTGGCTCTACTCTACAGACTGTATGTCTGGACCGCGGCTCTACACTACAGACTGTATATCTGGACCGTGGCTCTACACTACATACTGTATATCTGGGCCGTGGCTCTACTCTACAGACTGTATATCTGGGCCGTGGCTGTATGTACACTACAGACTGTATATCTGGAACGTGGCTGTACACTACAGACTGTATATCTGGACCGTGGCTCTACTCCACAGACTGTTTATCAGGGCTGTGGCTGTACACTATAAACTGTATATCTGGGCCGCGGCTCTAATCTACAGATTGTATATCTGGACCGTGGATCTACACTATAGACTGTATATCTGGGCCGCAGCTCTAATCTACAGACTGTATATCTGGGCCGTGGTTCTACTCTACAGACTGTATATCTGGGCCGTGGCTCTACTCTACAGACTGTATATCTGGGCCGTGGCTGTACACTACAGACTGTATATCTGGGCCGCGGCTCTACACTACAGACTGTATATCTGGGCCGTGGCTGTACACTACAGACTGTATATCTGGGCCGTGGCTCTACTCTACAGACTGTATGTCTGGACCGCGGCTCTACTCTACAGACTGTATATCTGGGCCGTGGCTGTACTCTACAGACTGTATATCTGGGCCGTGGCTCTACTCTACAGACTGTATGTCTGGACCGCGGCTCTACTCTACAGACTGTATATCTGGGCCATGGCTGTACTCTACAGACTTTATATCTGGGCCATGGCTATACACTACAGACTGTATATCTGGGCCGCGGCTCTACTCTGCAGACTGTATATCTGGGCCGTGGCTCTAATCTACAGACTGTATATCTGGGCGTGGCTCTACTCTACAGACTGTATATCTGGGCCGTGACTGTACACTACAGACTATATATCTGGACTGTGGCTCTACTCTACAGACTGTATATCTGGGCTGTGGCTCTACTCTACAGACTGTATATCTGGACCGTGGCTCTACTCTACATTCTGTATATCTGGACCGTGGCTCTACTCTACAGACTGTATATCTGGGCCGTGGCTGTACACTACAGACTGTATATCTGGGCCGTGGCTCTACTCTACAGACTGTATATCTGGACCGTGGCTCTACTCTACAGACTGTATATCTGGACCGTGCATCTACACTATAGACTGTATATCTGGGCCGCGGCTCTAATCTACATACTCTATATCTGGGCCGTGGCTCTACTCTATAGACTGTATATCTGGACCGTGGCTCTACTCTACAGACTGTATATCTGGACCGTGGCTCTACTCTACCGACTGTATATCTGGGCCCTGGCTGTACACTACAGACTGCATATCTGGACCGTGGCTCTACTCTACAGACTGTATATCTGGGCCGTGGCTCTACACTACAGACTGTATATAAGGACCGTGGCTCTACTCTACAGACTGTATATCTGGGCCGCGGCTCTACTCTAGAGACTGTATATCAGGGCCGTGGCTGTACTCTACCGACTGTATATCTGGGCCGTGGCTGTACACTACAGACTGTATATCTGGGCCGTGGCTCTACTCTACAGACTGTATATCTGGGCCGTGGCTGTACTCTACAGACTGTATATCTGGGCCGTGGCTGTACTCTACAGACTGTATATCAGGGCCGTGGCTCTACTCTACAGACTGTATATCTGGACCGTGGATCTACTCTAGAGACTGTATGTCAGGGCCGTGGCTGTACTCTACAGACTGTATATCTGGGCCGTGGCTGTACTCTACAGACTGTATATCAGGGCCGTGGCTCTACTCTACAGACTGTATATCTGGACCGTGGATCTACTCTAGAGACTGTATGTCAGGGCCGTGGCTGTACTCTACAGACTGTATATCTGGACCGTGGCTCTACTCTACAGACTGTATATCTGGGCCGAGGCTGTACTCTACAGACTGTATATCAGGGCCGTGGCTCTACTCTACAGACTGTATATCTGGACCGTGGATCTACTCTAGAGACTGTATGTCAGGGCCGTGGCTGTACTCTACAGACTGTATATCTGGACCGTGGCTCTACTCTACAGACTGTATATCTGGGCCGTGGCTCTACTGTACAGACTGTATATCTGGACCGTGGCTCTACTCTACAGACTGTATATCTGGACCGTGACTCTACACTACAGACTGTATATCGGGGCCGTGGCTCTACTCTACAGACTGTATATCTGGGCCGTGGCTCTACTGTACAGACTGTATATCTGTGCCGCGGCTCTACTCTACATACTATGTTTGGGCCGTGGCTGTACACTACAGACTATATATCAGGGCCGTGGCTGTACACTACAGACTGTATATCTGGACCGTGGCTCTACACTACAGACTATATATCAGGGCCGTGGCTGTACACTACAGACTGTATATCTGGACCGTGGCTCTTCTCTACAGACTGTATATCTGGGCCGTGGCTGTACACTACAGACTGTATATCTGGACTGTGGCTCTACTCTACAGACTGTATATCTGGGCCGTGGCTGTACACTACAGACTGTATATCTGGACAGTGGCTCTACTCTACAGACTGTATATCCGGGCCGTGGCTCTACTCTACAGACTGTATATCTGGAACGTGGCTGTACACTACAGACTGTATATCTGGGCCATGGCTCTACTCTACAGACTGTATATCTGGACCGTGGCTCTACTCTACAGACTGTATATCTTGGCAATGGCTGTACACTACAGACTGTATATCTGGACCGTGGCTCTACTCTACAGACTGTATATCTGGAACGTGGCTGTACACTACAGACTGTAAATCTGGGCCGTGGCTCTATTCTACAGACTGTATATCTCGACCGTGGCTCTACTCTACAGACTGTATATCTGGGCCGCGGCTCTACTCTACAGACTGTATATCTGGACCGTGGCTCTACACTACAGACTGTATATCTGGGTCGTGGCTCTACTCTACAGACTGTATGTCTGGGCCGTGGCTCTACTCTACAGACTGTATATCAGGGCCGTGACTCTACTCTACAGACTGTATATCTGGGCCGAGAATCTACACTACAGACTGTATATCTGGGCCGTGGCTCTACTCTACAGACTGTATATCTGGGCCGTGGCTCTACTCTAGAGACTGTATATCTGGACAGTGGCTCTACTCTACAGACTGTATTTCTGGGCCGTGGCTGTACACTACAGACTGTATATCTGGGCCGTGGCTCTACACTACAGACTGTATATCTGGGCCGTGGCTCTACACTACAGACTGTATATCTAGGCCGTGGCTGTACTCTACAAACTGTATATCTGGGCCGTGACTCTACTATACAGACTGTATATCTGGACCGTGACTCTACTCAAAAGACTGTATATCTGGGCCGTGGCTGTACTCTACAGACTGTATATCTGGACCGTGGCTGTACACTACAGACTATATCTGGGCCGTGGCTCTACACTACAGACTGTATACCTGGGCCGTGGCTCTACACTACAGACTGTATATCTGGGCCGTGGCTGTACTCTACAGACTGTATATCTGGGCCGTGGCTGTACACTACAGACTGTATATCTGGGCCGCGGCTCTACACTACAGACTGTATATCTGGGCCATGGCTGTACACTACAGACTGTATATCTGGGCCGTGACTCTACTCTACAGACTGCATGTCTGGACCGTGGCTCTACTCTACAGACTGTATATCTGTACCGTGGCTGTACTCTACAGACTGTATATCTGGGCCGTGGCTCTACTCTACAGACTGTATATCTGGGCCGTGGCTCTACACTACAGACTGTATATCTGGGCCGTGACTCTACACTACAGACTGTATATCTGGGCCGTGGCTGTACTCTACAGACTGTATATCTGGGCCGTGGCTGTACTCTACAGACTGTATATCTGGGCCGTGGCTCTACACTACAGACTGTATATCTGGGCCGTGGCTGTACTCTACAGATGTATATCTGGGCCGTGGCTCTACACTACAGACTGTATATCTGGGCCGTGGCTCTACACTACAGACTGTATATCTGGAACGTGGCTCTAATCTACAAACTGTATATCTGGGCCGTGGCTGTATGTACACTACAGACTGTATATCTGGAACGTGGCTGTACACTACAGACTGAATATCTGGACCGTGGCTCTACTCTACAGACTGTGTATCAGGGCTGTGGCTGTACACTATAAGCTGTATATCTGGGCCGCGGCTCTAATCTACAGACTGTATATTTGGGCCGTGGCTCTACTCTACAGACTGTATATCTGGGCCGTTGCTCTACTCTACAGACTGTATATCTGGGCCGTGGCTGTACACTACAGACTGTATATCTGGGCCGCGGCTCTACACTACAGACTGTATATCTGGGCCATGGCTGTACACTACAGACTGTATATCTGGGCCGTGACTCTACTCTACAGACTGCATGTCTGGACCGTGGCTCTACTCTACAGACTGTATATCTGGGCCGTGGCTGTACACTACAGACTGTATATCTGGACCGTGGCTCTACTCTACAGACTGTATATCAGGGCCGTGGCTCTACTCTACAGACTGTATATCTGGAACGTGGCTGTACACTACAGACTGTATATCTGGGCCGTAGATCTACTATACAGACTGCATATCTGGGCCGTGGCTGTACACTACAGACTGTATATCTGGGCCGTGTCTCTACTCTACAGACTGTATATTTGGGCCGTGGCTCTACTCTACAGAATGTATATCTGGACCGTGGCTCTACTCTACAGACTGTATATCTGTGCCGTGGCTCTACTCTAAAGACTATGTCTGGGCCGTGGCTGTACACTACAGACTGTATATCTGGCCGTGGCTGTACTCTACAGACTGTATATCTGGACTGTGGCTCTACTCTACAGACTGTATATCTGGGCTGTGGCTGTACACTACAGACTGTATATCTGGACCGTGGCTCTACTCTACAGACTTTATATCAGGGCCGTGGCTCTACTCTACAGACTGTATATCTGGGCCGCGGCTCTACTCTACAGACTGTATATCAGGGCCGTGGCTCTACTCTACAGACTGTATATCTGGGCCGCGGCTCTACTCTACAGACTGTATATCTGGCCGTGGCTGTACACTACAGACTGTATGTCTGGGCCGTGGATCTACTCTACAGACTGTATATCTGGACCGTGCATCTACACTATAGACTGTATATCTGGGCCGCGGCTCTAATCTACAGACTCTATATCTGGGCCGTGGCTCTACTCTATAGACTGTATATCTGGACCGTGGCTCTACTCTACAGACTGTATATCTGGACCGTGGCTCTACTCTACCGACTGTATATCTGGGCCCTGGCTGTACACTACAGACTGCATATCTGGACCGTGGCTCTACTCTACAGACTGTATATCTGGGCCGTGGCTCTACACTACAGACTGTATATAAGGACCGTGGCTCTACTCTACAGACTGTATATCTGGGCCGTGGCTCTACTCTAGAGACTGTATATCAGGGCCGTGGCTGTACTCTACCGATTGTATATCTGGGCCGTGGCTGTACACTACAGACTGTATATCTGGGCCGTGGCTCTACTCTACAGACTGTATATCTGGGCCGTGGCTGTACTCTACAGACTGTATATCTGGGCCGTGGCTGTACTCTACAGACTGTATATCAGGGCCGTGGCTCTACTCTACAGACTGTATATCTGGACCGTGGATCTACTCTAGAGACTGTATGTCAGGGCCGTGGCTGTACTCTACAGACTGTATATCTGGGCCGTGGCTGTACTCTACAGACTGTATATCAGGGCCGTGGCTCTACTCTACAGACTGTATATCTGGACCGTGGATCTACTCTAGAGACTGTATGTCAGGGCCGTGGCTGTACTCTACAGACTGTATATCTGGACCGTGGCTCTACTCTACAGACTGTATATCTGGGCCGAGGCTGTACTCTACAGACTGTATATCAGGGCCGTGGCTCTACTCTACAGACTGTATATCTGGACCGTGGATCTACTCTAGAGACTGTATGTCAGGGCCGTGGCTGTACTCTACAGACTGTATATCTGGACCGTGGCTCTACTCTACAGACTGTATATCTGGGCCGTGGCTCTACTGTACAGACTGTATATCTGGACCGTGGCTCTACTCTACAGACTGTATATCTGGACCGTGACTCTACACTACAGACTGTATATCGGGGCCGTGGCTCTACTCTACAGACTGTATATCTGGGCCGTGGCTCTACTGTACAGACTGTATATCTGTGCCGTGGCTCTACTCTACATACTATGTCTGGGCCGTGGCTGTACACTACAGACTATATATCAGGGCCGTGGCTGTACACTACAGACTGTATATCTGGACCGTGGCTCTACACTACAGACTATATATCAGGGCCGTGGCTGTACACTACAGACTGTATATCTGGACCGTGGCTCTTCTCTACAGACTGTATATCTGGGCCGTGGCTGTACACTACAGACTGTATATCTGGACCGTGACTCTACTCTACAGACTGTATATCTGGGCCGTGGCTGTACACTACAGACTGTATATCTGGACAGTGGCTCTACTCTACAGACTGTATATCCGGGCCGTGGCTCTACTCTACAGACTGTATATCCGGGCCGTGGCTCTACTCTACAGACTGTATATCTGGAACGTGGCTGTACACTACAGACTGTATATCTGGGCCATGGCTCTACTCTACAGACTGTATATCTGGACCGTGGCTCTACTCTACAGACTGTATATCTGGGCAATGGCTGTACACTACAGACTGTATATCTGGACCGTGGCTCTACTCTACAGACTGTATATCTGGAACGTGGCTGTACACTACAGACTGTAAATCTGGGCCGTGGCTCTATTCTACAGACTGTATATCTCGACCGTGGCTCTACTCTACAGACTGTATATCTGGGCCGCGGCTCTACTCTACAGACTGTATATCTGGACCGTGGCTCTACACTACAGACTGTATATCTGGATCGTGGCTCTACTCTACAGACTGTATGTCTGGGCCGTGGCTCTACTCTACAGACTGTATATCTGGGCCGTGACTCTACTCTACAGACTGTATATCTGGGCCGAGAATCTACACTACAGACTGTATATCTGGGCCGTGGCTCTACTCTACAGACTGTATATCTGGGCCGTGACTCTACTATACAGACTGTATATCTGGACCGTGACTCTACTCAAAAGACTGTATATCTTGACCGTGGCTGTACTCTACAGACTGTATATCTGGACCGTGGCTGTACACTACAGACTGTATATCTGGGCCGTGGCTCTACACTACAGACTGTATACCTGGGCCGTGGCTCTACACTACAGACTGTATATCTGGGCCGTGGCTGTACTCTACAGACTGTATATCTGGGCCGTGGCTGTACACTACAGACTGTATATCTGGACCGTGGCTCTACACAACAGACTGTATATCTGGGCCGTGACTCTACACTACAGACTGTATATCTGGGCCGTGGCTGTACTCTACAGACTGTATATCTGGGCCGTGGCTGTACTCTACAGACTGTATATCTGGGCCGTGGCTCTACACTACAGACTGTATATCTGGGCCGTGGCTGTACTCTACAGATGTATAACTGGGCCGTGGCTCTACACTACAGACTGTATATCTGGGCCGTGGCTCTACACTACAGACTGTATATCTGGAACGTGGCTCTACTCTACAAACTGTATATCTGGGCCGTGGCTGTATGTACACTACAGACTGTATATCTGGAACGTGGCTGTACACTACAGACTGAATATCTGGACCGTGGCTCTACTCTACAGACTGTGTATCAGGGCTGTGGCTGTACACTATAAGCTGTATATCTGGGCCGCGGCTCTAATCTACAGACTGTATATTTGGGCCGTGGCTCTACTCTACAGACTGTATATCTGGGCCGTGGCTCTACTCTACAGACTGTATATTTTGCCGTGGCTGTACACTACAGACTGTATATCTGGGCCGCGGCTCTACACTACAGACTGTATATCTGGGCCATGGCTGTACACTACAGACTGTATATCTGGGCCGTGGCTCTACTCTACAGACTGTATGTCTGGGCCGCGGCTCTACTCTACAGACTGTATATCTGGGCCGTGGCTGTACTCTACAGACTGTATATCTGGGCCGTGACTCTACTCTACAGACTGCATGTCTGGACCTTGGCTCTACTCTACAGACTGTATATCTGGGCCGTGGCTGTACACTACAGACTGTATATCTAGACCGTGGCTCTACTCTACAGACTGTATATCAGGGCCGTGGCTCTACTCTACAGGCTGTATATCTGGAACGTGGCTGTACACTACAGACTGTATATCTGGGCCGTAGATCTACTATACAGACTGCATATCTGGGCCGTGGCTGTACACTACAGACTGTATATCTGGGCCGTGTCTCTACTCTACAGACTGTATATTTGGGCCGTGGCTCTACTCTACAGAATGTATATCTGGACCGTGGCTCTACTCTACAGACTGTATATCTGTGCCGTGGCTCTACTCTAAAGACTATGTCTGGGCCGTGGCTGTACACTACAGACTGTATATCTGGCCGTGGCTGTACTCTACAGACTGTATATCTGGACTGTGGCTCTACTCTACAGACTGTATATCTGGGCTGTGGCTGTACACTACAGACTGTATATCTGGACCGTGGCTCTACTCTACAGACTTTATATCTGGGCCGTGGCTCTACTCTACAGACTGTATATCTGGGCCGCGACTCTACTCTACAGACTGTATATCAGGGCCGTGGCTCTACTCTACAGACTGTATATCTGGACCGTGGCTGTGCACTACAGACTGTATATCTGGGCCGCGGCTCTACTCTACAGACTGTATATCTGGCCGTGGCTGTACACTACAGACTGTATGTCTGGGCCGTGGATCTACTCTACAGACTGTATATCTGGGCCGTGGCTGTACACTACAGACTGTATGTCTGGGCCGTGGATCTACTCTAAAGACTGTATATCTGGGCCGTGGCTGTACTCTACAGACTGTATATCTGGACCGTGGCTGTACACTACAGACTGTATATCTGGGCCGTGGCTCTACACTACAGACTGTATACCTGGGCCGTGGCTCTACACTACAGACTGTATATCTGGGCCGTGGCTGGACTCTACAGACTGTATATCTGGGCCGTGGCTCTACACTACAGACTGTATATCTGGGCCGTGGCTCTACACTACAGACTGTATATCTTGACCGTGGCTCTACTCTACAGACTGTATATCTGGACCGTGGCTCTACTCTACCGACTGTATATCTGGGCCGTGGCTGTACACTACAGACTGCATATCTGGACCGTGGCTCTACTCTACAGACTGTATATCTGGGCCGTGGCTCTACACTACAGACTGTATATAAGGACCGTGCTCTACTCTACAGACTGTATATCTGGGCCGTGGCTCTACTCTAGAGACTGTATATCAGGGCCGTGGCTGTACTCTACAGACTGTATATCTGGACCGTGGCTGTACTCTACAGACTGTATATCTCGGCCGTGGCTCTACTCTAGAGACTGTATGTCAGGGCCGTGGCTGTACTCTACAGACTGTATATCTGGACCGTGGCTATACACTACAGACTGTATATCTGGGCCGTGGCACTACTGTACAGACTGTATATCTGTGCCGTGGCTCTACTCTACATACTATGTCTGGGCCGTGGCTGTACACTACAGACTATATATCAGGGCCGTGGCTGTACACTACAGACTGTATATCTGAACCGTGGCTCTTCTCTACAGACTGTATCTCTGGGCCGTGGCTGTACACTACAGACTGTATATCTGGACCGTGGCTCTACTCTACAGACTGTATATCTGGGCCGTGGCTGTACACTACAGACTGTATATCTGGACCGTGGCACTACTCTACAGACTGTATATCCGGGCCGTGGCTCTACTCTACAGACTGGATATCTAGAACGTGGCTGTACACTACAGACTGTATATCTGGGCCATGGCTCTACTCTACAGACTGTATATCTGGACCGTGGCTCTACTCTACAGACTGTGTATCTGGGCAATGGCTGTACACTACAGACTGTATATCTGGACCGTGGCTCTACTCTACAGACTGTATATAAGGAACGTGGCTGTACACTACAGACTGTATATCTGGGCCGCGGCTCTACTCTACAGACTGTATATCTGGACCGTGGCTGTACACTACAGACTGTATATCTGGGCCGTGGCTCTACTCTACAGACTGTATGTCTGGGCCGTGGCTCTACTCTACAGACTGTATATCTGGGCCGTGTCTCTACTCTACAGACTGTATATCTGGGCCGAGGATCTACACTACAGACTGTATATCTGGGCCGTGGCTCTACTCTACAGACTGTATATCTGGGCCATGGCTCTACTCTACAGACTGTATATCTGGACAGTGGCTCTACTTTATAGACTGTATATCTGGACCGTGGCTGTACACTACAGACTGTATATCTGGGCCGTGGCTCTACACTACAGACTGTATATCTGGGCCGTGGCTCTACACTACAGACTGTATATCTAGGCTGTGGCTGTACTCTACAGACTGTATATCTGGGCCGTGACTCTACTATACAGACTGTATATCTGAACCGTGGCTCTACTCTACAGACTGTATATCTGGGCCGTGGCTGTACTCTACAGACTGTATATCTGGACCGTGGCTGTACACTACAGACTGTATATCTGGGCCGTGGCTCTACACTACAGACTGTATACCTGGGCCGTGGCTCTACACTACAAACGGTATATCTGGGCCGTGGCTGTACTCTACAGACTGTATATCTGGGCCGTGGCTGTACACTACAGACTGTATATCTGGACCGTGGCTGTACACCACAGACTGTATATCTGGGCCGTGACTCTACACTACAGACTGTATATCTGGGCCGTGACTCTACACTACAGACTGTATATCTCGGCCGTGGCTGTACTCTACAGATGTATATCTGGGCAGTGGCTCTACACTACAGACTGTATATCTGGGCCGTGGCTCTACTCTACAGACTGTATATCTGGGCCGTGGCTGTATGTACACTACAGACTGTATATCTGGAACGTGGCTGTACACTACAGACTGAATATCTGGACCGTGGCTCTACTCTACAGACTGTGTATCAGGGCTGTGGCTGTACACTATAAGCTGTATATCTGGGCCGCGGCTCTAATCTACAGACTGTATATTTGGGCCGTGGCTCTACTCTACAGACTGTATATCTGGGCCGTGGCTCTACTCTACAGACTGTATATCTGCGCCGTGGCTGCACACTACAGACTGTATATCTGGGCCGCGGCTCTACACTACAGACTGTATATCTGGGCCGTGGCTGTACACTACAGACTGAATATCTGGGCCGTGGCTCTACTCTACAGACTGTATGTCTGGACCGCGGCTCTACTCTACAGACTGTATATCTGGGCCGTGGCTGTACTCTACAGACTGTATATCTGGGCCGTGACTCTACTCTACAAACTGTATGTCTGGACCGCGGCTCTACTCTACAGACTGTATATCTGGGCCGTGGCTGTACACTACAGACTGTATTTTTGGACCGTGGCTCTACTCTACAGACTGTATATCAGGGCCGTGGCTCTACTCTACAGACTGTATATCTGGAACGTGGCTGTACACTACAGACTGTATATCTGGGCCGTAGATCTACTCTACAGACTGTATATCTGGGCCGTGGCTGTACACTACAGACTGTATATCTGGGCCGTGTCTCTACTCTACAGACTGTATATTTGGGCCGTGGCTCTACTCTACAGACTGTATATCTGGGCTGTGGCTGTACCCTACAGACTGTATATCTGGGCCGTGTCTCTACACTACAGACTGTATATCTGGGCCGTGGATCTACTCTACAGACTGTATGTCTGGGCTGTGGATCTGCACTACAGACTGTATATCTGGAACGTGGCTCTACTCTACAGACTGTATATCTGGACCGTGGCTCTACTTTACAGACTGTATATCTGAGCCGAGGCTGTACACTACAGACTGCATATCTGGAACGTAACTCTACTCTACAGACTGTATATCTGGACCGTGGCTCCACTCTACAGACTGTATATCTGGACCGTGGCTATACACTACATACTGTATATCTGGACCGTGGCTCTACTCTACAGACTGTATATCTGGACCGTGGCTGTACACTACAGACTGTATGTCTGGGCCGTGGATCTACTCTACAGACTGTATGTCTGGGCCGTGGCTGTACACTACAGACTGTATGTCTGGGCCGTGGATCTACACTACAGACTGTATATCTGGGCCGTGGCTCTACGCTACAGACTGTATATATGGGCCGTGGCTGTACACTACAGACTGTATATCAGGGCCGTGGATCTACTCTACAGACTCTATGTCTGGGCCGTGGCTGTACTCTACAGACTGTATATCTGGACCGTGGCTCTACTCTACAGACTGTATATCTGGGCCGTGGCTCTACTCTACAGACTGTATATCTGGGCCGAGGATCTACACTACAGACTGTATATCTGGGCCGTGGCTCTACTCTACAGACTGTATATCTGGGCCGTGACTCTACTCTAGAGACTGTATATCTGGACAGTGGCTCTACTCTACAGACTGTATATCTGGACCGTGGCTGTACACTACAGACTGTATATCTGGGCCTTGGCTCTACACTACAGACTGTATATCTGGGCCGTGGCTTTACACTACAGACTGTATATCTAGGCCGTGGCTGTACTCTACAGACTGTATATCTGGGCCGTGACTCTACTATACAGACTGTATATCTGGACCGTGGCTCTACTCTAAAAACTGTATATCTGGACCGTGGCTGTACTCTACAGACTGTATATCTGGACCGTGGCTGTCCACTACAGACTGTATATCTGGGCCGTGGCTCTACACTACAGACTGTATACCTGGGCCGTGGCTCTACAATACAGACTGTATATCTGGGCCGTGGCTGTACTCTACAGACTGTATATCTGGGCCGTGGCTGTACACTACAGACTGTATATTTGGACCGTGGCTGTACACTACAGACTGTATATCTGGGCCGTGACTCTACACTACAGACTGTATATCTGGGCCGTGGCTGTACTCTACAGACTGTATATCTGGGCCGCGGCTGTACTCTACAGACTGTATATCTGGGCCGTGGCTCTACACTACAGACTGTATATCTGGGACTTGGCTGTACTCTACAGATGTATATCTGGGCCGTGGCTCTACACTACAGACTGTATATCTGGGCCGTGGCTCTACACTACAGACTGTATATCTGGAACGTGGCTCTACTCTACAGACTGTATATCTGGGCCGTGGCTGTATGTACACTACAGAATGTATATCTGGAACGTGGCTGTACACTACAAACTGAATATCTAGACCGTGGCTCTACTCTACAGACTGTGTATCAGGGCTGTGGCTGTACACTATAAGCTGTATATCTGGGCCGCGGCTCTAATCTACAAACTGTATATTTGGGCCGTGGCTCTACTCTACAGACTGTATATCTGGGCCGTGGCTGTACACTACAGACTGTATATCTGGGCCGTGGCTCTACACTACAGACTGAATATCTGGGCCATGGCTGTACACTACAGACTGTATATCTGGGCCGTGGCTCTACTCTACAGACTGTATGTCTGGGCCGTGGCTGTACTCTACAGACTGTATATCTGGGCCGTGACTCTACTCTACAGACTGCATGTCTGGACCGTGGCTCTACTCTACAGACTGTATATCTGGGCCGTGGCTGTACACTACAGACTGTATATCTGGACCGTGGCTCTACTCTACAGACTGTATATCAGGGCCGTGGCTCTACTCTACAGACTGTATATCTGGAACGTGGCTGTACACTACAGACTGTATATCTGGGCCGTAGATCTACTATACAGAATGTATATCTGGGCCGTGGCTGTACACTACAGACTGTATATCTGGGCCGTGTCTCTACTCTACAGACTGTATATTTGGACCGTGGCTCTACTCTACATACTGTATATCTGGACCGTGGCTCAACTCTACAGACTGTATATCTGTGCCGTGGCTCTACTCTAAAGACTATGTCTGGGCCGTGGCTGTACACTACAGACTGTATATCTGGCCGTGGCTGTACTCTACAGACTGTCTATCTGGACTGTGGCTCTACTCTACAGACTGTATATCTGGGCCGTGGCTGTACACTACAGACTGTATATCTGGACCGTGGCTCTACTCTACAGACTGTATATCTGGGCCGTGGCTCTACTCTACAGACTGTATATCTGGGCCGCGGCTCTACTCTACAGACTGTATATCAGGGCCGTGGCTCTACTCTACCGACTGCATATCTGGACCGTGGCTGTACACTACAGACTGTATATCTGGGCCGCGTCTCTACTCTACAGACTGTATATCTGGGCCGTGGTTGTACACTACAGACTGTATGTCTGGGCCGTGGATCTACTCTACAGACTGTATATCTGGGCCGTGGCTGTACTCTACAGACTGTATATCTGGACCGTGGCTGTACACTACAGACTGTATATCTGGGCCGTGGCTCTACACTACAGACTGTATACCTGGGCTGTGGCTCTACACTACAGACTGTATATATGGGCCGTGGCTGTACTCTACAGACTATATATCTGGGCCGTGGCTGTACACTACAGACTGTATATCTGGAACGTGGCTGTACACAACAGACTGTATATCTGGGCCGTGGCTGTACTCTACAGACTGTATATCTGGGCCATGGCTCTACACTACAAACTGTATATCTGGGCCGTGGCTGGACTCTACAGACTGTATATCTGGGCCGTGGCTGTACACTACAGACTGTATATCTGGGCCGTGGCTCTACACTACAGATTGTATATCTTGACCGTGGCTCTACTCTACAGACTGTATATCTGGACCGTGGCTCTACTCTACCGACTGTATATCTGGGCCGTGGCTGTACACTACAGACTGCATATCTGGACCGTGGCTCTACTCTACAGACTGTATATCTGGGCCATGGCTGTACACTACAGACTGTATATCTGGGCCGTCGCTCTACTCTACAGACTGTATGTCTGGACCGCGGCTCTTCTCTACAGACTGTATATCTGGGCCGTGGCTGTACTCTACAGACTGTATATCTGGGCCGTGACTCTACTCTACAGACTGCATGTCTGGACCGTGGCTCTACTCTACAGACTGTATATCTGGGCCGTGGCTGTACACTACAGACTGTATATCTGGACCGTGGCTCTACTCTACAGACTGTATATCAGGGCCGTGGCTCTACTCTACAGACTGTATATCTGGAACGTGGCTGTACACTACAGACTGTATATCTGGGCCGTAGATCTAGTATACAGACTGTATATCTGGGCCGTGGCTGTACACTACAGACTGTATATCTGGGCCGGGTCTCTACTCTACAGACTGTATATTTGGGCCGTGGCTCTACTCTATAGACTGTATATCTGGACCGTGGCTCTACTCTACAGACTGTATATCTGTGCCGTGGCTCTACTCTAAAGACTATGTCTGGGCCGTGGCTGTACACTACAGACTGTATATCTGGCCGTGGCTGTACTCTACAGACTGTATATCTGGACTGTGGCTCTACTCTACAGACTGTATATCTGGGCCGTGGCTGTACACTACAGACTGTATATCTGGACCGTGGCTCTACTCTACAGACTGTATATCTGGGCCGTGGCTCTACTCTACAGACTGTATATCTGGGCCGCGGCTCTACTCTACAGACTGTATATCAGGGCCGTGGCTCTACTCTACAGACTGTATATCTGGACCGTGGCTGTACACTACAGACTGTATATCTGGGCCGCGGCTCTACTCTACAGACTGTATAGCTGGGCCGTGGCTGTACACTACAGACTGTATGTCTGGGCCGTGGATCTACTCTACAGACTGTATATCTGGGCCGTGGCTGTACTCTACAGACTGTATATCTGGGCCGTGGCTCTACACTACAGATTGTATATCTTGACCGTGGCTATACACTACAGACTGTATACCTGGGCCGTGGTTCTACACTACAGACTGTATATATGGGCCGTGGCTGTACACTACAGACTGCATATCTGGACCGTGGCTCTACTCTACAGACTGTATATCTGGGCCGTGGCTCTACACTACAGACTGTATATAAGGACCGTGGCTTTACTCTACAGACTGTATATCTGGGCCGTGGCTCTACTCTAGAGACTGTATATCAGGGCCGTGGCTGTACTCTACAGACTGTATATCTGGACCGTGGCTGTACTCTACAGACTGTATATCTCGGCCGTGGCTCTACTCTAGAGACTGTATGTCAGGGCCGTGGCTGTACTCTACAGACTGTATATCTGGACCGTGGCTCTACACTACAGACTGTATATCTGGGCCGTGGCTCTACTGTACAGACTGTATATCTGTGCCGTGGCTCTACTCTACATACTATGTCTGGGCCGTGGCTGTACACTACAGACTATATATCAGGGCCGTGGCTGTACACTACAGACTGTATATCTGGACCGTGGCTCTTCTCTACAGACTGTATATCTGGGCCGTGGCTGTACACTACAGACTGTATATATGGACCGTGGCTCTACTCTACAGACTGTATATCTGGGCCGTGGCTGTACACTACAGACTGTATATCTGGACCGTGGCACTACTCTACAGACTGTATATCTGGGCCGTGGCTCTACTCTACAGACTGGATATCTGGAACGTGGCTGTACACTACAGACTGTATATCTGGGCCATGGCTCTACTCTACAGACTGTATATCTGGACCGTGGCTCTACTCTACAGACTGTGTATCTGGGCAATGGCTGTACACTACAGACTGTATATCTGGACCGTGGGTCTACTCTACAGACTGTATATAAGGAACGTGGCTGTACACTACAGACTGTATATCTGGGCGGTGGCTCGACTCTACAGACTGTACAGGCTCGACTCTACAGACTGATTTTCCTCACTGAGCGCTTTCTATCGCCGCCTGGCGCGTCTCGCTGAGCTTATTGGCTAGGAAGATACGAGGGGGGGGGGGTAAAATTCCCCCCCCCCCCCAACCAGAACCGGGCGTTCGGATGGAGACCCCAGCGCCGCGCGGGATAAACATCATAGGTACACTGAAAAACACGACTCGACCACCCGTAGGCCGTCAGCACGAACGTCCCGTAACGTGCATGAAATACTCAAGCTCAGCTGCCGTTCTGAAGCTTGGAAGTTGGAGCGGCTGCAATGGGCCGACAAAGAACTTACACCCAACGAGAAAAGATCACACACCCCACAACACATTCACAGACGCACACCCAATTAAACAGTCTGTAGAGTAGAGCCTCGTTTCAGATATACAGTATGTAGACTCTACAGACCAGTGGCATATCGAGTAACAAACAGGTCATGCAGGTCATGACCTGGTCTTTTGGGCCCGAGGCGCCAATGCAAAGCTGGCACCCCTCCGATCAGTCACGAAGCCCCTCTGGCCAGTGACGGCGCCACTCCGGCCAGTGACGTCGCCCACGGCTAGTGATGGCGTCCCCTGCCATAGACGGCGCCTCTGCAAAATTACGTCAATATTGGTGGCGCCCCGTCGATCGGGTGGCGCCCCTCCAGGTCCTTTGTGAATTTGTAAATTTCTGCGCACGCCAGTGCTACAGACTGTATATCTGGACAGTGGCTCTACTCTACAGACTGTATATCTGGGCCGTGGCTGTACACTACAGACTGTATATCTGGACCGTGGCTCTACTCTACAGACTGTATATCTGGGCCGTGGCTGTACACTACAGACTGTATGTCTGGGCCGTGGATCTACTCTACAGACTGTATATCTGGGCCGTGGCTCTACTCTACAGACTGTATATCTGGACAGTGGCTCTACTCTACAGACTGTATATCTGGACCGTGGTTGTACACTACAGAATGTATATCATGGCCGTGGCTCTACACTACAGACTGTATATCTAGGCCGTGGCTGTACACTACATACTGTATATCTGGACCGCGGCTCTACTCTACAGACTGTATATCTGGGCCGCGGCTGTACTCTACAGACTGTATATATGGAACGTGGCTCTACTCTACAGACTGTATGTCTGGAACGTGGCTCCACTCTACAAACTGTATATCTGGGCCGTTGCTCTACTCTACAGACTGTATATCTGGGTCGTGGCTGTACTCTAAAGACTGCATATCTGGGCCGTGGCTCTACTCTACAGACTGTATATCTGGACCGTGGCTCTACACTACAGACTGTATATCTGGACCGTGGCTGTACTCTACAGACTGTATATCTGGACCGTGGCTCTACTCTACAGACTGTATATCTGGGCCGTGGCTCTACTCTACAGACTGTATGTCTGGGCCGTTGCTCTACTCTACAGACTGTATATCTAAGCCGTGGCTCTCCTCTACAGACTGTATATCAGGACCGTGCATCTATTCTGCAGACTGTATATCTGGGCCGTGCCTCTACTCTACAGACTGTATATCAGGACCGCGGCTCTACTCTACAGACTGTATATCTGGACCGTGGCTGTACACTACAGACTGTATATCTGGGCCGTGGCTCTACACTACAGACTGTATATCTGGGCCGTGGCTCTACACTACAGACTGTATATCTGGGCCGTTGCTGTACTCTACAGACTGTATATCTGGGCCGTGACTCTACTATACAGACTGTATATCTGGACCGTGGCTCTACTCTACAGACTGTATATCTGGGCCGTGGCTGTACTCAACAGACTGTATATCTGGACCGTGGCTGTACACTACAGACTGTATATCTGGGCCGTGGCTCTACACTACAGACTGTATACCTGGGCCGTGGCTCTACACTACAGACTGTATATCTGGGCCGTGGCTGTACTCTACAGACTGTATATCTGGGCCGTGGCTGTACACTACAGACTGTATATCTGGACCGTGGAAGTACACTACAGACTGTATATCTGGGCCGTGGCTCTGCACTACAGACTGTATATCTGGGCCGTGGCTCTACACTACAGACTGTATATCTGAGCCGTGGCTGTACTCTACAGACTGTATATCTGGGCCGTGGCTGTACACTACAGACTGTATATCTGGGCCGCGGCTCTACTCTGCAGACTGTATATCTGGGCCGTGGCTCTTCTCTACAGACTGTAGTGAAGAGCCACGGCCTCTCTACAGACTCTTAGTGTCATAACCGATAGAGTATTGTGAGCTATGGACTGTGGTGAAATATCGGTGCTTGTACTATGTGATTTATCTAAATGCTTTGATGTTGTGCCGCATGATTTGCTCCTTAAAAAGCTAGCTCTGTACGGTATAGACACTTTCTGGTTCTCCAACTACCTCGCCGACCACACGCAGCAGGTGCAGATACGTCGGCGAGACGGCAGCGCAACCCTGTCACGGACCAAGCCCAATACCATTGGAGTGTACCAGGGCGGCAGCCTCAGCTGCGTGCTGTTCATGTTGTTTGCCAATGATCTTAGCTTGTATGCGCCTGAGTCGGTAACCACTGTACAGTTTGCGGACGACACGCAAATCCTTATAACCGGCAAGAAACACGACATTCACCAGTTGATCCGTACCATGGAGGACACGCTAGAATTGATGTACCGTTGGTTCAGTACACATTGGATGAAGCTGAACGCTGACAAAACCCAGATGTTAGTGCTAGGAACTCCGGCTATGCTACGCACTATGCCCGAGGTTAGGATCCGTTTCTGTGGCGCAGACATCATTGAAAGTAAAGTGGTGAGGAACCTAGGACTCGAAATGGACCGCCATCTTAACTACCAGGCCCACATAGATCGGCTTACACAGCGATGTAACGGTGCCCTGATCGCACTGAGTCACGCCCGACATGTCATACCCCGATCCGCACTGAAGCCCATCGTGCAGTCGCTTGCGGTGTCGATTGTCCGCTACTGTATATCTGTATATGGAACGTGTGGCGAGACCCAGCTTCACCGAGTGCAGAAGATTCTGAATTTTTGTGCTCGTGTTGTATGCGGTAGGCGCAAACGTGAGCATGTGACGGATGCGTTCCGTGACCTCAGGTGGTTCGATGCCAGAGCACTCGTTAGGTACCATCGATTGTGTGCTGTACATGACGTGATGACAGACCAGCCAGAGGCTTTAATGGCTACCTTTGGACTGGCTGCCAACCAGAAACACGACCACAATACCAGACGAGCTGGTGATATCACACTGCCGCGTATTAGAACTGAAGCCGGACGACGCAGGCTGTGTTACGGTGCTGTGCAGGATTACAACCAACTACCAATTGCGACCCACCACGCTGGATTCCGGCAGCGCCTGCGCGAGTATATTCTGCGTCAGACGTAGACTGAGCTGCCCAACGCGATATGCGCTATTTTAACATTATCTCTTTGCTTATGGCTTGAAGCGTGTTTCTGGCCGGCTGGCACTCGGGTGATTATAGTGTATCCATTATATGTTTTAGTGTACTGACTCGCAAAGGTGAAAAGCCATGCATGTTGTGGACCCATTGTTTAATACACTATCTGTATCTGTATCTGTATCTGTATCTGTATATCTGGGCCGTGGCTCTACTCTACAGACTATATGTCTGGACCGCGGCTCTACTCTACAGACTGTATATCTGGGCCGTGGCTGTACCCTACAGACTGTATATCTGGGCCGTGGCTCTACTCTACAGACTGTATGTCTGGACCGCGGCTCTACACTACAGACTGTATATCTGGACCGTGGCTCTACACTACATACTGTATATCTGGGCCGTGGCTCTACTCTACAGACTGTATATCTGGGCCGTGGCTGTATGTACACTACAGACTGTATATCTGGAACGTGGCTGTACACTACAGACTGTATATCTGGACCGTGGCTCTACTCTACAGACTGTTTATCAGGGCTGTGGCTGTACACTATAAACTGTATATCTGGGCCGCGGCTCTAATCTACAGATTGTATATCTGGACCGTGGATCTACACTATAGACTGTATATCTGGGCCGCAGCTCTAATCTACAGACTGTATATCTGGGCCGTGGTTCTACTCTACAGACTGTATATCTGGGCCGTGGCTCTACTCTACAGACTGTATATCTGGGCCGTGGCTGTACACTACAGACTGTATATCTGGGCCGCGGCTCTACACTACAGACTGTATATCTGGGCCGTGGCTGTACACTACAGACTGTATATCTGGGCCGTGGCTCTACAGACTGTATGTCTGGACCGTGGCTCTACTCTACAGACTGTATATCTGGGCCGTGGCTGTACTCTACAGACTGTATATCTGGGCCGTGGCTCTACTCTACAGACTGTATGTCTGGACCGCGGCTCTACTCTACAGACTGTATATCTGGGCCGTGGCTGTACTCTACAGACTTTATATCTGGGCCATGGCTGTACACTACAGACTGTATATCTGGGCCGCGGCTCTACTCTGCAGACTGTATATCTGGGCCGTGGCTCTACTCTACAGACTGTATATCTGGACTGTGGCTCTACTCTACAGACTGTATATCTGGGCTGTGGCTCTACTCTACAGACTGTATATCTGGACCGTGGCTCTACTCTACATTCTGTATATCTGGACCGTGCCTCTACTCTACAGACTGTATATCTGGGCCTTGGCTGTACACTACAGACTGTATATCTGGGCCGTGGCTCTACTCTACAGACTGTATATCTGGACCGTGACTCTACTCTACAGACTGTATATCTCGACCGTGCATTTACACTATAGACTGTATATCTGGGCCGCAGCTCTAATCTACAGACTCTATATCTGGGCCGTGACTCTACTCTATAGACTGTATATCTGGACCGTGGCTCTACTCTAAAGACTGTATATCTGGACCGTGGCTCTACTCTACCGACTGTATATCTGGGCCCTGGCTGTACACTACAGACTGCATATCTGGACCGTGGCTCTACTCTACAGACTGTATATCTGGGCCGTGGCTCTACACTACAGACTGTATATAAGGACCGTGGCTCTACTCTACAGTCTGTATATCTGGGCCGTGGCTCTACTCTAGAGACTGTATATCAGGGCCGTGGCTGTACTCTACCGACTGTATATCTGGGCCGTTGCTGTACACTACAGACTGTATATCTGGGCCGTGGCTCTACTCTACAGACTGTATATCTGGGCCGTGGCTGTACTCTACAGACTGTATATCTGGGCCGTGGCTGTACTCTACAGACTGTATATCAGGGCCGTGGCTCTACTCTACAGACTGTATATCTGGACCGTGGAACTACTCTAGAGACTGTATGTCAGGGCCGTGGCTGTACTCTACAGACTGTATATCTGGGCCGTGGCTGTACACTACAGACTGTATATAAGGGCCGTGGCTCTACTCTACAGACTGTATATCTGGACCGTGGATCTACTCTAGAGACTGTATGTCAGGGCCGTGGCTGTACTCTACAGACTGTATATCTGGACCGTGGCTCTACTCTACAGACTGTATATCTGGGCCGTGGCTGTACTCTACAGACTGTATATCAGGGCCGTGGCTCTACTCTACAGACTGTATATCTGGACCGTAAATCTACTCTAGAGACTGTATGTCAGGGCCGTGGCTGTACTCTACAGACTGTATATCTGGACCGTGGCTCTACTCTACAGACTGTATATCTGGGCCGTGGCTCTACTGTACAGACTGTATATCTGGACCGTGGCTCTACTCTACAGACTGTATATCTGGACCGTGACTCTACACTACAGACTGTATATCTGGGCCGTGGCTCTACTCTACAGACTGTATATCTGGGCCGTGGCTCTACTGTACAGACTTTATATCTGTGCCGTGGCTCTACTCTACATACTATGTCTGGGCCGTGGCTATACACTACAGACTATATATCAGGGCCGTGGCTGTACACTACAGAATGTATATCTGGACCGTGGCTCTACACTACAGACTATATATCAGGGCCGTGGCTGTACATTACAGACTGTATATCTGGACCGTGGCTCTTCTCTACAGACTGTATATCTGGGCCGTGGCTGTACACTACAGACTGTATATCTGGACCGTGGCTCTACTCTACAGGCGGTATATCTGGGCCGTGGCTGTACACTACAGACTGTATATCTGGACCGTGGCTCTACTCTACAGACTGTATATCCGGGCCGTGGCTCTACTCTACAGACTGTATATCTGGAATGTGGCTGTACACTACAGACTGTATATCTGGGCCATGGCTCTACTCTACAGACTGTATATCTGGACCGTGGCTCTACTCTACAGACTGTATATCTGGGCAATGGCTGTACACTACAGACTGTATATCTGGGCCGTGGCTCTACTCTACAGACTGTATATCTGGGCCGAGGATCTACACTACAGACTGTATATCTGGAACGTGGCTGTACACTACAGACTGTATATCTGGGCCGTGGCTCTATTCTACAGACTGTATATCTCGACCGTGGCTCTACTCTACAGACTGTATATCTGGGCCGCGGCTCTACTCTACAGACTGTATATCTGGACCGTGGCTCTACACTACAGACTGTATATCTGGGCCGTGGCTCTACTCTACAGACTGTATGCCTGGGCCGTGGCTCTACTCTACAGACTGTATATCTGAACCGTGGCTCTACTCTACAGACTGTATATCTGGGCCGAGAATCTACACTACAGACTGTATATCTGGGCCGTGGCTCTACTCTTCAGACTGTATATCTGGGCCGTGGCTCTACTCTAGAGACTGTATATCTGGACAGTGGCTCTACTCTACAGACTGTATATCTGTACCGTGGCTGTACACTACAGACTGTATATCTGGGCCGTGGCTCTACACTACAGACTGTATATCTGGGCCGTTGCTCTACACAACAGACTGTATATCTAGGCCGTGGCTGTACTCTACAGACTGTATATCTGGGCCGTGGCTCTACACTACAGACTGTATATCTGGGCCGTGACTCTACACTACAGACTGTATATCTGGGCCGTGGCTGTACTCTACAGACTGTATATCTGGGCCGTGGCTGTACTCTACAGACTGTATATCTGGGACGTGGCTCTACACTACAGACTGTATATCTGGCCCGTGGCTGTACTCTACAGACTGTATATCTGGGCCGTGGCTGTACACTACAGACTGTATATCTGGGCCGTGGCTCTACACTACAGACTGTATATCTGGGCCGTTGCTCTACACAACAGACTGTATATCTAGGCCGTGGCTGTACTCTACAGACTGTATATCTGGGACGTGGCTCTACACTACAGACTGTATGTCTGGGCCGTGGATCTACACTACAGACTGTATATCTGGGCCGTGGCTGTACTCTACAGATGTATATCTGGGCTGTGGCTCTACACTACAGACTGTATATCTGGGCCGTGGCTCTACACTACAGACTGTATATCTGGGCCGTGACTCTACACTACAGACTGTATATCTGGGCCATGGCTGTACACTACAGAATGTATATCTGGAACGTGGCTGTACACTACAGACTGAATATCTAGACCGTGGCTCTACTCTACAGACTGTGTATCATGGCTGTGGCTGTACACTATAAGCTGTATATCTGGGCCGCGGCTCTAATCTACAGACTGTATATTTGGGCCGTGGCTCTACTCTACAGACTGTATATCTGGGCCGTGGCTCTACTCTACAGACTGTATATCTGGGCCGTGGCTGTATACTACAGACTGTATATCTGGGCCGTGGCTCTACACTACAGACTGTATATCTGGGCCATGGCTGTACACTACAGACTGTATATCTGGGCCGTGGCTCTACTCTACAGACCGTATGTCTGGACCGCGGCTCTACTCTACAGACTGTATTTCTGGGCCGTGGCTGTACTCTACAGACTGTATATCTGGGCCGTGACTCTACTCTACAGACTGCATGTCTGGACCGTGGCTCTACTCTACAGACTGTATATCTGGGCCGTGGCTGTACACTACAGACTGTATATCTGGACCGTGGCTCTACTCTACAGACTGTATATCAGGGCCGTGGCTCTACTCTACAGACTGTATATCTGGACCGTGGCTGTACACTACAGACTGTATATCTGGGCCGCGGCTCTACTCTACAGACTGTATATCTGGGCCGTGGCTGTACACTACAGACTGTATGTCTGGGCCGTGGATCTACTCTACAGACTGTATATCTGGGCCGTGGCTGTACTCTACAGACTGTATATCTGGACCGTGGCTTTACACTACAGACTGTACATCTGGGCCGTGGCTCTACACTACAGACTGTATATCTGGGCCGTGGCTACACTCTACAGACTGTATATCTGGGCCGTGGCTCTACACTACAGACTGTATATCTGGGCCGTGGCTGGACTATACAGACTGTATATCTGGGCCGTGGCTCTACACTACAGACTGCATATCTGGGCCGTGGCTCTACACTACAGATTGTATATCTTGACCGTGGCTCTACTCTACAGACTGTATATCTGGACCATGGCTCTACTCTACCGACTGTATATCTGGGCCGTGGCTGTACACTACAGACTGCATATCTGGACCGTGGCTCTACTCTACAGACTGTATATCTGGGCCGTGGCTCTACACTACAGACTGTATACCTGGGCTGTGGCTCTACACTACAGACTGTATATATGGGCCGTGGCTGTACTCTACAGACTGTATATCTGGGCCGTGGCTGTACACTACAGACTGTATATCTGGAACGTGGCTGTACACTACAGACTGTATATCTGGACCGTGGCTCTACTCTACAGACTGTTTATCAGGGCTGTGGCTGTACACTATAAACTGTATATCTGGGCCGCGGCTCTAATCTACAGATTGTATATCTGGACCGTGGATCTACACTATAGACTGTATATCTGGGCCGCAGCTCTAATCTACAGACTGTATATCTGGGCCGTGGTTCTACTCTACAGACTGTATATCTGGGCCGTGGCTCTACTCTACAGACTGTATATCTGGGCCGTGGCTGTACACTACAGACTGTATATCTGGGCCGCGGCTCTACACTACAGACTGTATATCTGGGCCGTGGCTGTACACTACAGACTGTATATCTGGGCCGTGGCTCTACAGACTGTATGTCTGGACCGTGGCTCTAATCTACAGACTGTATATCTGGGCCGTGGCTGTACTCTACAGACTGTATATCTGGGCCGTGGCTCTACTCTACAGACTGTATGTCTGGACCGTGGCTCTACTCTACAGACTGTATATCTGGGCCGTGGCTGTACACTACAGACTGTATGTCTGGGCCGTGGATCTACTCTACAGACTGTATATCTGGGCCGTGGCTCTACTCTACAGACTGTATATCTGGACAGTGGCTCTACTCTACAGACTGTATATCTGGACCGTGGTTGTACACTACAGAATGTATATCATGGCCGTGGCTCTACACTACAGACTGTATATCTAGGCCGTGGCTGTACACTACATACTGTATATCTGGACCGCGGCTCTACTCTACAGACTGTATATCTGGGCCGCGGCTGTACTCTACAGACTGTATATATGGAACGTGGCTCTACTCTACAGACTGTATGTCTGGAACGTGGCTCCACTCTACAAACTGTATATCTGGGCCGTTGCTCTACTCTACAGACTGTATATCTGGGTCGTGGCTGTACTCTAAAGACTGCATATCTGGGCCGTGGCTCTACTCTACAGACTGTATATCTGGACCGTGGCTCTACACTACAGACTGTATATCTGGACCGTGGCTGTACTCTACAGACTGTATATCTGGACCGTGGCTCTACTCTACAGACTGTATATCTGGGCCGTGGCTCTACTCTACAGACTGTATGTCTGGGCCGTTGCTCTACTCTACAGACTGTATATCTAAGCCGTGGCTCTCCTCTACAGACTGTATATCAGGACCGTGCATCTATTCTGCAGACTGTATATCTGGGCCGTGCCTCTACTCTACAGACTGTATATCAGGACCGCGGCTCTACTCTACAGACTGTATATCTGGACCGTGGCTGTACACTACAGACTGTATATCTGGGCCGTGGCTCTACACTACAGACTGTATATCTGGGCTGTGGCTCTACACTACAGACTGTATATCTGGGCCGTTGCTGTACTCTACAGACTGTATATCTGGGCCGTGACTCTACTATACAGACTGTATATCTGGACCGTGGCTCTACTCTACAGACTGTATATCTGGGCCGTGGCTGTACTCAACAGACTGTATATCTGGACCGTGGCTGTACACTACAGACTGTATATCTGGGCCGTGGCTCTACACTACAGACTGTATACCTGGGCCGTGGCTCTACACTACAGACTGTATATCTGGGCCGTGGCTGTACTCTACAGACTGTATATCTGGGCCGTGGCTGTACACTACAGACTGTATATCTGGACCGTGGAAGTACACTACAGACTGTATATCTGGGCCGTGGCTCTGCACTACAGACTGTATATCTGGGCTGTGGCTCTACACTACAGACTGTATATCTGAGCCGTGGCTGTACTCTACAGACTGTATATCTGGGCCGTGGCTGTACACTACAGACTGTATATCTGGGCCGCGGCTCTACTCTGCAGACTGTATATCTGGGCCGTGGCTCTTCTCTACAGACTGTATATCTGGGCCGTGGCTCTACTCTACAGACTATATGTCTGGACCGCGGCTCTACTCTACAGACTGTATATCTGGGCCGTGGCTGTACTCTACAGACTGTATATCTGGGCCGTGGCTCTACTCTACAGACTGTATGTCTGGACCGCGGCTCTACAATACAGACTGTATATCTGGACCGTGGCTCTACACTACATACTGTATATCTGGGCCGTGGCTCTACTCTACAGACTGTATATCTGGGCCGTGGCTGTATGTACACTACAGACTGTATATCTGGAACGTGGCTGTACACTACAGACTGTATATCTGGACCGTGGCTCTACTCTACAGACTGTTTATCAGGGCTGTGGCTGTACACTATAAACTGTATATCTGGGCCGCGGCTCTAATCTACAGATTGTATATCTGGACCGTGGATCTACACTATAGACTGTATATCTGGGCCGCAGCTCTAATCTACAGACTGTATATCTGGGCCGTGGTTCTACTCTACAGACTGTATATCTGGGCCGTGGCTCTACTCTACAGACTGTATATCTGGGCCGTGGCTGTACACTACAGACTGTATATCTGGGCCGCGGCTCTACACTACAGACTGTATATCTGGGCCGTGGCTGTACACTACAGACTGTATATCTGGGCCGTGGCTCTACAGACTGTATGTCTGGACCGTGGCTCTACTCTACAGACTGTATATCTGGGCCGTGGCTGTACTCTACAGACTGTATATCTGGGCCGTGGCTCTACTCTACAGACTGTATGTCTGGACCGCGGCTCTACTCTACAGACTGTATATCTGGGCCGTGGCTGTACTCTACAGACTTTATATCTGGGCCATGGCTTGTACACTACAGACTGTATATCTGGGCCGCGGCTCTACTCTGCAGACTGTATATCTGGGCCGTGGCTCTACTCTACAGACTGTATATTTGGGCCGTGGCTCTACTCTACAGACTGTATATCTGGGCCGTGACTGTACACTACATACTGTATATCTGGACTGTGGCTCTACTCTACAGACTGTATATCTGGGCTGTGGCTCTACTCTACAGACTGTATATCTGGACCGTGGCTCTACTCTACATTCTGTATATCTGGACCGTGGCTCTACTCTACAGACTGTATATCTGGGCCTTGGCTGTACACTACAGACTGTATATCTGGGCCGTGGCTCTACTCTACAGACTGTATATCTGGACCGTGGCTCTACTCTACAGACTGTATATCTGGACCGTGCATTTACACTATAGACTGTATATCTGGGCCGCAGCTCTAATCTACAGACTCTATATCTGGGCCGTGACTCTACTCTATAGACTGTATATCTGGACCGTGGCTCTACTCTACAGACTGTATATCTGGACCGTGGCTCTACTCTACCGACTGTATATCTGGGCCCTGGCTGCACACTACAGACTGCATATCTGGACCGTGGCTCTACTCTACAGACTGTATATCTGGGCCGTGGCTCTACACTACAGACTGTATATAAGGACCGTGGCTCTACTCTACAGTCTGTATATCTGGCCCGTGGCTCTACTCTAGAGACTGTATATCAGGGCCGTGGCTGTACTCTACCGACTGTATATCTGGGCCGTTGCTGTACACTACAGACTTTATATCTGGGCCGTGGCTCTACTCTACAGACTGTATATCTGGGCCGTGGCTGTACTCTACAGACTGTATATCTGGGCCGTGGCTGTACTCTACAGACTGTATATCAGGGCCGTGGCTCTACTCTACAGACTGTATATCTGGACCGTGGATCTACTCTAGAGACTGTATGTCAGGGCCGTGGCTGTACTCTACAGACTGTATATCTGGACCGTGGCTCTACTCTACAGACTGTATATCTGGGCCGTGGCTGTACTCTACAGACTGTATATCAGGGCCGTGGCTCTACTCTACAGACTGTATATCTGGACCGTAAATCTACTCTAGAGACTGTATGTCAGGGCCGTGGCTGTACTCTACAGACTGTATATCTGGACCGTGGCTCTACTCTACAGACTGTATATCTGGGCCGTGGCTCTACTGTACAGACTGTATATCTGGACCGTGGCTATACTCTACAGACTGTATATCTGGACCGTGACTCTACACTACAGACTGTATATCTGGGCCGTGGCTCTACTCTACAGACTGTTTATCTGGGCCGTGGCTCTACACTACAGACTGTATATCTGGGCCGTGGCTGTACTCTACAGACTGTATATCTGGGCCGTGGCTGTACTCTACAGACTGTATATCTGGGACGTGGCTGTACACTACAGACTGTATATCTGGACCGTGGCTCTACTCTACAGGCTGTATATCTGGGCCGTGGCTGTACACTACAGACTGTATATCTGGACCGTGGCTCTACTCTACAGACTGTATATCCGGGCCGTGGCTCTACTCTACAGACTGTATATATGGAATGTGGCTGTACACTACAGTCTGTATATCTGGGCCATGGCTCTACTCTACAGACTGTATATCTGGACCGTGGCTCTACTCTACAGACTGTATATCTGGGCAATGGCTGTACACTACAGACTGTATATCTGGGCCGTGGCTCTACTCTACAGACTGTATATCTGGGCCGAGGATCTACACTACAGACTGTATATCTGGAACGTGGCTGTACACTACAGACTGTATATCTGGGCCATGGCTCTATTCTACAGACTGTATATCTCGACCGTGGCTCTACTCTACAGACTGTATATCTGGGCCGCGGCTCTACTCTACAGACTGTATATCTGGACCGTGGCTCTACACTACAGACTGTATATCTGGGCCGTGGCTCTACTCTACAGACTGTATGTCTGGGCCGTGGCTCTACTCTACAGACTGTATATCTGAACCGTGGCTCTACTCTACAGACTGTATATCTGGGCCGAGAATCTACACTACAGACTGTATATCTGGGCCGTGACTCTATACTACAGACTGTATATCTGGGCCGTGGCTGTACTCTACAGACTGTATATCTGGGCCGTGGCTGTACTCTACAGACTGTATATCTGGGACGTGGCTCTACACTACAGACTGTATATCTGGCCCGTGGCTGTACTCTACAGACTGTATATCTGGGCCGTGGCTATACTCTACAGACTGTATATCTGGGACGTGGCTCTACACTACAGACTGTATGTCTGGGCCGTGGATCTACACTACAGACTGTATATCTGGGCCGTGGCTGTACTCTACAGATGTATATCTGGGCCGTGGCTCTACAATACAGACTGTATATCTGGGCCGTGGCTCTACACTACAGACTGTATATCTGGGCCGTGACTCTACACTACAGACTGTATATCTGGGCCATGGCTGTACACTACAGAATGTATATCTGGAACGTGGCTGTACACTACAGACTGAATATCTAGACCGTGGCTCTACTCTACAGACTGTGTATCATGGCTGTGGCTGTACACTATAAGCTGTATATCTGGGCCGCGGCTCTAATCTACAGACTGTATATTTGGGCCGTGACTCTACTCTACAGACTGTATATCTGGGCCGTGGCTCTACTCTACAGACTGTATATCTGGGCCGTGGCTGTATACTACAGACTGTATATCTGGGCCGTGGCTCTACACTACAGACTGTATATCTGGGCCATGGCTGTACACTACAGACTGTATATCTGGGCCGTGGCTCTACTCTACAGACTGTATGTCTGGACCGCGGCTCTACTCTACAGACTGTATTTCTGGGCCGTGGCTGTACTCTACAGACTGTATATCTGGGCCGTGACTTTACTCTACAGACTGCATGTCTGGACCGTGGCTCTACTCTACAGACTGTATATCTGGGCCGTGGCTGTACACTACAGACTGTATATCTGGACCGTGGCTCTACTCTACAGACTGTATATCAGGGCCGTGGCTCTACTCTACAGACTGTATATCTGGACCGTGGCTGTACACTACAGACTGTATATCTGGGCCGCGGCTCTACTCTACAGACTGTATATCTGGGCCGTGGCTGTACACTACAGACTGTATGTCTGGGCCGTGGATCTACTCTACAGACTGTATATCTGGGCCGTGGCTCTACACTACAGACTGTATACCTGGGCTGTGGCTCTACACTACAGACTGTATATATGGGCCGTGGCTGTACACTACAGACTGTATATCTGGACCGTGGCTCTACTCTACAGACTGTATATCTGGGCCGTGGCTGTACACTACAGACTGTATATCTGGAACGTGGCTGTACACTACAGACTGTATATCTGGACCGTGGCTCTACTCTACAGACTGTTTATCAGGGCTGTGGCTGTACACTATAAACTGTATATCTGGGCCGCGGCTCTAATCTACAGATTGTATATCTGGACCGTGGATCTACACTATAGACTGTATATCTGGGCCGCAGCTCTAATCTACAGACTGTATATCTGGGCCGTGGTTCTACTCTACAGACTGTATATCTGGGCCGTGGCTCTACTCTACAGACTGTATATCTGGGCCGTGGCTGTACACTACAGACTGTATATCTGGGCCGCGGCTCTACACTACAGACTGTATATCTGGGCCGTGGCTGTACACTACAGACTGTATATCTGGGCCGTGGCTCTACAGACTGTATGTCTGGACCGTGGCTCTAATCTACAGACTGTATATCTGGGCCGTGGCTGTACTCTACAGACTGTATATCTGGGCCGTGGCTCTACTCTACAGACTGTATGTCTGGACCGCGGCTCTACTCTACAGACTGTATATCTGGGCCGTGGCTGTACTCTACAGACTTTATATCTGGGCCATGGCTGTACACTACAGACTGTATATCTGGGCCGCGGCTCTACTCTGCAGACTGTATATCTGGGCCGTGGCTCTACTCTACAGACTGTATATCTGGGCCGTGGCTCTACTCTACAGACTGTATATCTGGGCCGTGACTGTACACTACATACTGTATATCTGGACTGTGGCTCTACTCTACAGACTGTATATCTGGGCTGTGGCTCTACTCTACAGACTGTATATCTGGACCGTGGCTCTACTCTACATTCTGTATATCTGGACCGTGGCTCTACTCTACAGACTGTATATCTGGGCCTTGGCTGTACACTACAGACTGTATATCTGGGCCGTGGCTCTACTCTACAGACTGTATATCTGGACCGTGGCTCTACTCTACAGACTGTATATCTGGACCGTGCATCTACACTATAGACTGTATATCTGGGCCGCAGCTCTAATCTACAGACTCTATATCTGGGCCGTGACTCTACTCTATAGACTGTATATCTGGACCGTGGCTCTACTCTACAGACTGTATATCTGGACCGTGGCTCTACTCTACCGACTGTATATCTGGGCCCTGGCTGTACACTACAGACTGCATATCTGGACCGTGGCTCTACTCTACAGACTGTATATCTGGGCCGTGGCTCTACACTACAGACTGTATATAAGGACCGTGGCTCTACTCTACAGACTGTATATCTGGGCCGTGGCTCTACTCTAGAGACTGTATATCAGGGCCGTGGCTGTACTCTACCGACTGTATATCTGGGCCGTTGCTGTACACTACAGACTGTATATCTGGGCCGTGGCTCTACTCTACAGACTGTATATCTGGGCCGTGGCTGTACTCTACAGACTGTATATCTGGGCCGTGGCTGTACTCTACAGACTGTCTATCAGGGCCGTGGCTCTACTCTACAGACTGTATATCTGGACCGTGGATCTACTCTAGAGACTGTATGTCAGGGCCGTGGCTGTACTCTACAGACTGTATATCTGGGCCGTGGCTGTACTCTACAGACTGTATATAAGGGCCGTGGCTCTACTCTACAGACTGTATATCTGGACCGTGGATCTACTCTAGAGACTGTATGTCAGGGCCGTGGCTGTACTCTACAGACTGTATATCTGGACGGTGGCTCTACTCTACAGACTGTATATCTGGGCCGTGGCTGTACTCTACAGACTGTATATCAGGGCCGTGGCTCTACTCTACAGACTGTATATCTGGACCGTAAATCTACTCTAGAGACTGTATGTCAGGGCCGTGGCTGTACTCTACAGACTGTATATCTGGACCGTGGCTCTACTCTACAGACTGTATATCTGGGCCGTGGCTCTACTGTACAGACTGTATATCTGGACCGTGGCTCTACTCTACAGACTGTATATCTGGACCGTGACTCTACACTACAGACTTTATATCTGGGCCGTGGCTCTACTCTACAGACTGTATATCTGGGCCGTGGCTCTACTGTACAGACTTTATATCTGTGCCGTGGCTCTACTCTACATACTATGTCTGGGCCGTGGCTGTACACTACAGACTATATATCAGGGCCGTGGCTGTACACTACAGACTGTATATCTGGACCGTGGCTCTACACTACAGACTATATATCAGGGCCGTGGCTGTACACTACAGACTGTATATCTGGACCGTGGCTCTTCTCTACAGACTGTATATCTGGGCCGTGGCTGTACACTACAGACTGTATATCTGGACCGTGGCTCTACTCTACAGACTGTATATCTGGGCCGTGGCTGTACACTACAGACTGTATATCTGGACCGTGGCTCTACTCTACAGACTGTATATCCGGGCCGTGGCTCTACTCTACAGACTGTATATCTGGAATGTGGCTGTACACTACAGACTGTATATCTGGGCCATGGCTCTACTCTACAGACTGTATATCTGGACCGTGGCTCTACTCTACAGACTGTATATCTGGGCAATGGCTGTACACTACAGACTGTATATCTGGGCCGTGGCTCTACTCTAAAGACTGTATATCTGGGCCGAGGATCTACACTACAGACTGTATATCTGGAACGTGGCTGTACACTACAGACTGTATATCTGGGCCGTGGCTCTATTCTACAGACTGTATATCTCGACCGTGGCTCTACTCTACAGACTGTATATCTGGGCCGCGGCTCTACTCTACAGACTGTATATCTGGACCGTGGCTCTACACTACAGACTGTATATCTGGGCCGTGGCTCTACTCTACAGACTGTATGTCTGGGCCGTGGCTCTATTCTACAGACTGTATATCTGGGCCGTGGCTCTACTCTACAGACTGTATATCTGGGCCGAGAATCTACACTACAGACTGTATATCTGGGCCGTGGCTCTACTCTACAGACTGTATATCTGGGCCGTGGCTCTACTCTAGAGACTGTATATCTGGACAGTGGCTCTACTCTACAGACTGTATATCTGTACCGTGGCTGTACACTACAGACTGTATATCTGGGCCGTGGCTCTACACTACAGACTGTATATCTGGGCCGTTGCTCTACACAAAAGACTGTATATCTAGGCCGTGGCTGTACTCTACAGACTGTATATCTGGGTCGTGGCTCTACACTACAGACTGTATATCTGGGCCGTGACTCTACACTACAGACTGTATATCTGGGCCGTGGCTGTACTCTACAGACTGTATATCTGGGCCGTGGCTGTACTCTACAGACTGTATATCTGGGACGTGGTTCTACACTACAGACTGTATATCTGGCCCGTGGCTGTACTCTACAAACTGTATATCTGGGCCGTGGCTGTACTCTACAGACTGGATATCTGGGACGTGGCTCTACACTACAGACTGTATGTCTGGGCCGTGGATCTACACTACAGACTGTATATCTGGGCCGTGGCTGTACTCTACAGATGTATATCTGGGCCGTGGCTCTACACTACAGACTGTATATCTGGGCCGTGGCTCTACACTACAGACTGTATATCTGCGCCGTGACTCTACACTACAGACTGTATATCTGGGCCATGGCTGTACACTACAGAATGTATATCTGGAACGTGGCTGTACACTACAGACTGAATATCTAGACCGTGGCTCTTCTCTACAGACTGTGTATCAGGGCTGTGGCTGTACACTATAAGCTGTATATCTGGGCCGCGGCTCTAATCTACAGACTGTATATTTGGGCCGTGGCTCTACTCTACAGACTGTATATCTGGGCCGTGGCTCTACTCTACAGACTGTATATCTGGGCCGTGGCTGTACACTACAGACTGTATATCTGGGCCGCGGCTCTACACTACAGACTGTATATCTGGGCCGTGGCTGTACACTACAGACTGTATATCTGGGCCGTGGCTCTACAGACTGTATGTCTGGACCGTGGCTCTACTCTACAGACTGTATATCTGGGCCGTGGCTGTACTCTACAGACTGTATATCTGGGCCGTGGCTCTACTCTACAGACTGTATGTCTGGACCGCGGCTCTACTCTACAGACTGTATATCTGGGCCGTGGCTGTACTCTACAGACTTTATATCTGGGCCATGGCTGTACACTACAGACTGTATATCTGGGCCGCGGCTCTACTCTGCAGACTGTATATCTGGGCCGTGGCTCTACTCTACAGACTGTATATCTGGGCCGTGGCTCTACTCTACAGACTGTATATCTGGGCCGTGACTGTACACTACATACTGTATATCTGGACTGTGGCTCTACTCTACAGACTGTATATCTGGGCTGTGGCTCTACTCTACAGACTGTATATCTGGACCGTGGCTCTACTCTACATTCTGTATATCTGGACCGTGGCTCTACTCTACAGACTGTATATCTGGGCCTTGGCTGTACACTACAGACTGTATATCTGGGCCGTGGCTCTACTCTACAGACTGTATATCTGGACCGTGGCTCTACTCTACAGACTGTATATCTGGACCGTGCATCTACACTATAGACTGTATATCTGGGCCGCAGCTCTAATCTACAGACTCTATATCTGGGCCGTGACTCTACTCTATAGACTGTATATCTGGACCGTGGCTCTACTCTACAGACTGTATATCTGGACCGTGGCTCTACTCTACCGACTGTATATCTGGGCCCTGGCTGTACACTACAGACTGCATATCTGGACCGTGGCTCTACTCTACAGACTGTATATCTGGGCCGTGGCTCTACACTACAGACTGTATATAAGGACCGTGGCTCTACTCTACAGACTGTATATCTGGGCCGTGGCTCTACTCTAGAGACTGTATATCAGGGCCGTGGCTGTACTCTACCGACTGTATATCTGGGCCGTTGCTGTACACTACAGACTGTATATCTGGGCCGTGGCTCTACTCTACAGACTGTATATCTGGGCCGTGGCTGTACTCTACAGACTGTATATCTGGGCCGTGGCTGTACTCTACAGACTGTATATCAGGGCCGTGGCTCTACTCTACAGACTGTATATCTGGACCGTGGATCTACTCTAGAGACTATATGTCAGGGCCGTGGCTGTACTCTACAGACTGTATATCTGGGCCGTGGCTGTACTCTACAGACTATATAAGGGCCGTGGCTCTACTCTACAGACTGTATATCTGGACCGTGGATCTACTCTAGAGACTGTATGTCAGGGCCGTGGCTGTACTCTACAGACTGTATATCTGGACCGTGGCTCTACTCTACAGACTGTATATCTGGGCCGTGGCTGTACTCTACAGACTGTATATCAGGGCCGTGGCTCTACTCTACAGACTGTATATCTGGACCGTAAATCTACTCTAGAGACTGTATGCCAGGGCCGTGGCTGTACTCTACAGACTGTATATCTGGACCGTGGCTCTACTCTACAGACTGTATATCTGGGCCGTGGCTCTACTGTACAGACTGTATATCTGGACCGTGGCTCTACTCTACAGACTGTATATCTGGACCGTGACTCTACACTACAGACTGTATATCTGGGCCATGGCTCTACTCTACAGACTGTATATCTGGGCCGTGGCTCTACTGTACAGACTTTATATCTGGGCCGTGGCTGTACACTACAGACTATATATCAGGGCCGTGGCTGTACACTACAGACTGTATATCTGGACCGTGGCTCTACACTACAGACTATATATCAGGGCCGTGGCTGTACACTACAGACTGTATATCTGGACCGTGGCTCTTCTCTACAGACTGTATATCTGGGCCGTGGCTGTACACTACAGACTGTATATCTGGACCGTGGCTCTACTCTACAGACTGTATATCTGGGCCGTGGCTGTACACTACAGACTGTATATCTGGACCGTGGCTCTACTCTACAGACTGTATATCCGGGCCGTGGCTCTACTCTACAGACTGTATATCTGGAATGTGTCTGTACACTACAGACTGTATATCTGGGCCATGGCTCTACTCTACAGACTGTATATCTGGACCGTGGCTTTACTCTACAGACTGTATATCTGGGCAATGGCTGTACACTACAGACTGTATATCTGGGCCGTGGCTCTACTCTAAAGACTGTATATCTGGGCCGAGGATCTACACTACCGACTGTATATCTGGAACGTGGCTGTACACTACAGACTGTATATCTGGGCCGTGGCTCTATTCTACAGACTGTATATCTCGACCGTGGCTCTACTCTACAGACTGTATATCTGGGCCGCGGCTATACTCTACAGACTGTATATCTGGACCGTGGCTCTACACTACAGACTGTATATCTGGGCCGTGGCTCTACTCTACAGACTGTATGTCTGGGCCGTGGCTCTACTCTACAGACTGTATATCTGGGCCGTGGCTCTACTCTACAGACTGTATATCTGGGCCGAGAATCTACACTACAGACTGTATATCTGGGCCGTGGCTCTACTCTACAGACTGTATATCTGGGCCGTGGCTCTACTCTAGAGACTGTATATCTGGACAGTGGCTCTACTCTACAGACTGTATATCTGTACCGTGGCTGTACACTACAGACTGTATATCTGGGCCGTGGCTCTACACTACAGACTGTATATCTGGGCCGTGGCTCTACACTACAGACTGTATATCTGGGCCGTTGCTCTACACAACAGACTGTATATCTAGGCCGTGGCTGTACTCTACAGACTGTATATCTGGGCCGTGGCTCTACACTACAGACTGTATATCTGGGCCGTGACTCTACACTACAGACTGTATATCTGGGCCGTGGCTGTACTCTACAGACTGTATTTCTGGGCCGTGGCTGTACTCTACAGACTGTATATCTGGGACGTGGTTCTACACTACAGACTGTATATCTGGCCCGTGGCTGTACTCTACAGACTGTATATCTGGGCCGTGGCTGTACTCTACAGACTGTATATCTGGGACGTGGCTCTACACTACAGACTGTATGTCTGGGCCGTGGATCTACACTACAGACTGTATATCTGGGCCGTGGCTGTACTCTACAGATGTATATCTGGGCCGTGGCTCTACACTACAGACTGTATATCTGGGCCGTGGCTCTACACTACAGACTGTATATCTGGGCCGTGACTCTACACTACAGACTGTATATCTGGGCCATGGCTGTACACTACAGAATGTATATCTGGAACGTGGCTGTACACTACAGACTGAATATCTAGACCGTGGCTCTACTCTACAGACTGTGTATCAGGGCTGTGGCTGTACACTATAAGCTGTATATCTGGGCCGCGGCTCTAATCTACAGACTGTATATTTGGGCCGTGGCTCTACTCTACCGACTGTATATCTGGGCCGTGGCTCTACTCTACAGACTGTATATCTGGGCCGTGGCTGTACACTACAGACTGTATATCTGGGCCGTGGCTGGACTCTTCAGACTGTATATCTGGGCCGTGGCTCTACACTACAGACTGTATATCTGGGCCGTGGCTCTACACTACAGATTGTATATCTTGACCGTGGCTCTACTCTACAGACTGTATATCTGGACCATGGCTCTACTCTACCGACTGTATATCTGGGCCGTGGCTGTACACTACAGACTGCATATCTGGACCGTGGCTCTACTCTACAGACTGTATATCTGGGCCGTGGCTGTACACTACTGACTGCATATCTGGACCGTGGCTCTACTCTACAGACTGTATATCTGGACCATGGCTCTACATTACAGACTGTATATATGGGCCGTGGCTGTACACTACAGACTGTATATCTGGGCCGTGGCTCTACACTACAGATTGTATATCTTGACCGTGGCTCTACTCTACAGACTGTATATCTGGACCGTGGCTCTACTCTACCGACTGTATATCTGGGCCATGGCTGTACACTACAGACTGTATATCTGGGCCGTGGCTGTACACTACAGACTGCATATCTGGACCGTGGCTCTACTCTACAGACTGTATATCTGGGCCATGGCTGTACACTACAGACTGTATATCTGGGCCGTCGCTCTCTTCTACAGACTGTATGTCTGGACCGCGGCTCTTCTCTACAGACTGTATATCTGGGCCGTGGCTGTACTCTACAGACTGTATATCTGGGCCGTGACTCTACTCTACAGACTGCATGTCTGGACCGTGGCTCTACTCTACAGACTGTATATCTGGGCCGTGGCTGTACACTACAGACTGTATATCTGGACCGTGGCTCTACTCTACAGACTGTATATCAGGGCCGTGGCTCTACTCTACAGACTGTATATCTGGAACGTGGCTGTACACTACAGACTGTATATCTGGGCCGTAGATCTAGTATACAGACTGTATATCTGGGCCGTGGCTGTACACTACAGACTGTATATCTGGGCCGGGTCTCTACTCTACAGACTGTATATTTGGGCCGTGGCTCTACTCTACAGACTGTATATCTGGACCGTGGCTCTACTCTACAGACTGTATATCTGTGCCGTGGCTCTACTCTAAAGACTATGTCTGGGCCGTGGCTGTACACTACAGACTGTATATCTGGCCGTGGCTGTACTCTACAGACTGTATATCTGGACTGTGGCTCTACTCTACAGACTGTATATCTGGGCCGTGGCTGTACACTACAGACTGTATATCTGGACCGTGGCTCTACTCTACAGACTGTATATCTGGGCCGTGGCTCTACTCTACAGACTGTATATCTGGGCCGCGGCTCTACTCTACAGACTGTATATCAGGGCCGTGGCTCTACTCTACAGACTGTATATCTGGACCGTGGCTGTACACTACAGACTGTATATCTGGGCCGCGGCTCTACTCTACAGACTGTATAGCTGGGCCGTGGCTGTACACTACAGACTGTATGTCTGGGCCGTGCATCTACTCTACAGACTGTATATCTGGGCCGTGGCTGTACTCTACAGACTGTATATCTGGACCGTGGCTGTACACTACCGACTGTATATCTGGACCGTGGCTGTACACTACAGACTGTATATCTGGGCCGTGGCAATACTCTACAGACTGTATATCTGGGCCGTGGCTCTACACTACAGACTGTATATCTGGGCCGTGGCTGGACTCTACAGACTGTATATCTGGGCCGTGGCTCTACACTACAGACTGTATATCTGGGCCATGGCTCTACAGTACAGATTGTATATCTTGACCGTGGCTCTACTCTACAGACTGTATATCTGGACCGTGGCTCTACTCTACCGACTGTATATCTGGGCCGTGGCTGTACACTACAGACTGCATATCTGGACCGTGGCTCTACTCTACAGACTGTATATCTGGACCATGGCTCTACACTACAGACTGTATATATGGGCCGTGGCTGTACACTACAGACTGTATATCTGGGCCGTGGCTCTACACTACAGATTGTATATCTTGACCGTGGCTCTACTCTACAGACTGTATATCTGGACCGTGGCTCTACTCTACCGACTGTATATCTGGGCCATGGCTGTACACTACAGACTGTATATCTGGGCCGTGGCTGTACACTACAGACTGCATATCTGGACCGTGGCTCTACTCTACAGACTGTATATCTGGGCCATGGCTGTACACTACAGACTGTATATCTGGGCCGTCGCTCTACTCTACAGACTGTATGTCTGGACCGCGGCTCTTCTCTACAGACTGTATATCTGGGCCGTGGCTGTACTCTACAGACTGTATATCTGGGCCGTGACTCTACTCTACAGACTGCATGTCTGGACCGTGGCTCTACTCTACAGACTGTATATCTGAGCCGTGGCTGTACACTACAGACTGTATATCTGGACCGTGGCTCTACTCTACAGACTGTATATCAGGGCCGTGGCTCTACTCTACAGACTGTATATCTGGAACGTGGCTGTACACTACAGACTGTATATCTGGGCCGTAGATCTAGTATACAGACTGTATATCTGGGCCGTGGCTGTACACTACAGACTGTATATCTGGGCCGGGTCTCTACTCTACAGACTGTATATTTGGGCCGTGGCTCTACTCTACAGACTGTATATCTGGACCGTGGCTCTACTCTACAGACTGTATATCTGTGCCGTGGCTCTACTCTAAAGACTATGTCTGGGCCGTGGCTGTACACTACAGACTGTATATCTGGCCGTGGCTGTACTCTACAGACTGTATATCTGGACTGTGGCTCTACTCTACAGACTGTATATCTGGGCCGTGGCTGTACACTACAGACTGTATATCTGGACCGTGGCTCTACTCTACAGACTGTATATCTGGGCCGTGGCTCTACTCTACAGACTGTATATCTGGGCCGCGGCTCTACTCTACAGACTGTATATCAGGGCCGTGGCTCTACTCTACAGACTGTATATCTGGACCGTGGCTGTACACTACAGACTGTATATCTGGGCCGCGGCTCTACTCTACAGACTGTATAGCTGGGCCGTGGCTGTACACTACAGACTGTATGTCTGGGCCGTGGATCTACTCTACAGACTGTATATCTGGGCCGTGGCTGTACTCTACAGACTGTATATCTGGACCGTGGCTGTACACTACCGACTGTATATCTGGACCGTGCCTGGACTCTACAGACTGTATATCTGGGCCGTGGCTCTACACTACAGACTGTATATCTGGGCCATGGCTCTACAGTACAGATTGTATATCTTGACCGTGGCTCTACTCTACAGACTGTATATCTGGACCGTGGCTCTACTCTACCGACTGTATATCTGGGCCGTGGCTGTACACTACAGACTGCATATCTGGACCGTGGCTCTACTCTACAGACTGTATATCTTGCCCGTGGCTCTACACTACAGACTGTATATAAGGACCGTGGCTTTACTCTACAGACTGTATATCTGGGCCGTGGCTCTACTCTAGAGACTGTATATCAGGGCCGTGGCTGTACTCTACAGACTGTATATCTGGACTTTGGCTGTACTCTACAGACTGTATATCTCGGCCGTGGCTCTACTCTAGAGACTGTATGTCAGGGCCGTGGCTGTACTCTACAGACTGTATATCTGGACCGTGGCTCTACACTACAGACTGTATATCTGGGCCGTGGCTCTACTGTACAGACTGTATATCTGTGCCGTGGCTTTACTCTACATACTATGTCTGGGCCGTGGCTCTACTCTACAGACTGGATATCTGGAACGTGGCTGTACACTACAGACTGTATATCTGGGCCATGGCTCTACTCTACAGACTGTATATCTGGACCGTGGCTCTACTCTACAGACTGTGTATCTGGGCAATGGCTGTACACTACAGACTGTATATCTGGACCGTGGCTCTACTCTACAGACTGTATATAAGGAACGTGGCTGTAAACTACAGACTGTATATCTGGGCCGTGCCTCGACTCTACAGACTGTACAGGCTCGACTCTACAGACTGATTTTCCTCACTGAGCGCTTTCGATCGCCGCCTGGCGCGTCTCGCTGAGCTTATTGGCTAGGAAGATACGAGGGGGGGGGGGGTAAAATTCCCCCCCCCAACCAGAACCGGGCGTTCGGATGGAGACCCCAGCGCCGCGCGGGATAAACATCATAGGTACACTGAAAAACACGACTCGACCACCCGTAGGCCGTCAGCACGAACGTCCCGTAACGTGCATGAAATACTCAAGCTCAGCTGCCGTTCTGAAGCTTGGAAGTTGGAGCGGCTGCAATGGGCCGACAAAGAACTTACACCCAACGAGAAAAGATCACACACCCCACAACACATTCACAGACGCACACCCAATTAAACAGTCTGTAGAGTAGAGCCTCGTTTCAGATATACAGTATGTAGACTCTACAGACCAGTGGCATATCGAGTAACAGGTCATGCAGGTCATGACCTGGTCTTTTGGGCCCGAGGCGCCAATGCAAAGCTGGCACCCCTCCGATCAGTCACGAAGCCCCTCTGGCCAGTGACGGCGCCACTCCGGCCAGTGACGTCGCCCACGGCTAGTGATGGCGTCCCCTGCCATAGACGGCGCCTCTGCAAAATTACGTCAATATTGGTGGCGCCCCGTCGATCGGGTGGCGCCCCTCCAGGTCCTTTGTGAATTTGTAAATTTCTGCGCACGCCAGTGCTACAGACTGTATATCTGGACAGTGGCTCTACTCTACAGACTGTATATCTGGGCCGTGGCTGTACACTACAGACTGTATATCTGGACCGTGGCTCTACTCTACAGACTGTATATCTGGGCCGTGGCTGTACACTACAGACTGTATGTCTGGGCCGTGGATCTACTCTACAGACTGTATATCTGGGCCGTGGCTCTACTCTACAGACTGTATATCTGGACAGTGGCTCTACTCTACAGACTGTATATCTGGACCGTGGTTGTACACTACAGAATGTATATCAGGGCCGTGGCTCTACACTACAGACTGTTTATCTAGGCCGTGGCTGTACACTACATACTGTATATCTGGACCGCGGCTCTACTCTACAGACTGTATATCTGGGCCGCGGCTGTACTCTACAGACTGTATATATGGAACGTGGCTCTACTCTACAGACTGTATGTCTGGAACGTGGCTCCACTCTACAAACTGTATATCTGGGCCGTTGCTCTACTCTACAGACTGTATATCTGGGTCGTGGCTGTACTCTAAAGACTGCATATCTGGGCCGTGGCTGTACTCTACAGACTGTATATCTGGACCGTGGCTCTACACTACAGACTGTATATCTGGACCGTGGCTGTACTCTACAGACTGTATATCTGGACCGTGGCTCTACTCTACAGACTGTATATCTGGGCCGTGGCTCTACTCTACAGACTGTATGTCTGGGCCGTTGCTCTACTCTACAGACTGTATATCTAAGCCGTGGCTCTACTCTACAGACTGTATATCAGGACCGTGCATCTATTCTGCAGACTGTATATCTGGGCCGTGCCTCTACTCTACAGACTGTATATCAGGACCGCGGCTCTACTCTACAGACTGTATATCTGGACCGTGGCTGTACACTACAGACTGTATATCTGGGCCGTGGCTCTACACTACAGACTGTATATCTGGGCCGTGGCTCTACACTACAGACTGTATATCTGGGCCGTTGCTGTACTCTACAGACTGTATATCTGGGCCGTGGCTCTACTCTACAGACTGTATATCTGGACCGTTGCTCTACTCTACAGGCTGTATATCTGGACCGTGGCTGTACACTATAGACTGTATATCTGGGCCGTGGCTCTACACCACAGACTGTATAGCTGGACCGTGGCTCTACTCTACAGACTGTATATCAGGGCTGTGGCTGTACACAGACTGTATGTTTGGGCCGTGTATCTACTCTACAGACTGTATGTCTGGAACGTGGCTGTACTCTACAGACTGTATATCTGGGCCGTGGCTCTACTCTACAGACTGTATATCTGGGCCGTGGCTGTAAACTACAGACTGTATATCTGGGCCGTGGCTCTACTCTACAGACTGTATGTCTGGACCGCGGCTCTACTCTACAGACTGTATATCTGGGCCGTGGCTGTACAATACAGACTGTATATCTGGGCGGTGGCTCTACTCTACAGACTGTATATTAGGGCCGTGGCTCTACTCTACAGACTGTATATCTGGAACGTGGCGTTACACTACAGACTGTATATCTGGGCCGTGGCTCTACTCTACAGACTGTATATCTGGACCGTGGCTGTACACTGCAGACTGTATATCTGGGCCGTGGCTATACTCTACAGACTGTATATCTGGAGCGTGGCTCTACTCTACAGACTGTATATCTGGGCCATGGCTGTACACTACAGACTGTATATCTGGACCGTGGCTCTACTTTACAGACTGTATATCTGGAATGTAGCTTTACACTACAGACTGTATATCTGGGCCGTGGTTCTACTCTACAGACTGTATATCTCGACCGTGGCTCTACTCTACAGACTGTATATCTGGGCCGTGGATGTACACTACAGACTGTATATCTGGGCCGTGGCTCTACACTGCAGACTGTATATCTGGGCAGTGGCTCTACACTACAGACTGTATATCTAGGCCGTGGCTGTACTCTACAGACTGTATATCTGGACCGTGGCTGTACACTACAGACTGTATTTCTGGGCTGTGGCTCTACACTACAGACTGTATACCTGGGCCGTGGCTCTACACTACACACTGTATATCTGGGCCGTGGCTGTACTCTACAGACTGTATATCTGGGCCGTGGCTGTACACTACAGACTGTATATCTGGACGGTGGCTGTACACTACAGACTGTATATCTGGGCCGTGGCTCTACACTACAGACTGTATATCTGGGCCGTGGCTCTACACTACAGACTGTATATCTGGGCCGTGGCTGTACTCTACAGACTGTATATCTGGGCCGTGGCTGTACTCTACAGACTGTATATCTGGGCCGTGGCTCTACACTACAGACTGTATATCTGGGCCGTGGCTGTACTCTACAGACTGTATATCTGGGCCGTGGCTCTACTCTACAAACTGTATATCTGGGCCGTGGCTGTACACTACAGACTGTATATCTGGGCCGTGGCTCTACACTACAGACTGTATATCTGGACCGTGGCTCTACTATACAGACTGTATATCTGAGCCGTGGCTGTATGTACACTACAGACTGTATATCTGGAACGTGGCTGTACACTACAGACTTTATATCTGGGCCGTGGATCTACTCTACAGACTGTATGTCTGGGCCGTGGCTGTACACTACAGACTGTATATCTAGACCATGGCTCTACTTTACAGACTGTATATCAGGGCTGTGGCTGTACACAGGCTGTATGTCTGGGCCGTGGATCTACTCTACAGACTGTATGTCTGGGCCGTGACTGTACACTACAGACTGTATGTCTGGGCCGTGGATCTACACTACAGACTGTATATCTGGGCCGTGGCTCTACGCTACAGACTGTATATCTGGGCCGTGGCTGTACACTACAGACTGTATATCGGGGCCGTGGATCTACTCTACAGACTGTATGTCTGGGCCGTGACTCTACTATACAGACTGTATATCTGGACCGTGGCTCTACTCTACAGACTGTATATCTGGGCCGTGGCTGTACTCTACACACTTTATATCTGGACCGTGGCTTTACACTAAAGACTGTATATCTGGGCCGTGGCTCTACACTACAGACTTTATATCTGGACCGTGGCTGTACACTACATACTGTATGTCTGGGACGTGGATCTACACTACAGACTGTATATGTGGGCCGTGACTCTACACTACAGACTGTATATCTGGGCCGTGGCTCTACTCTACAGACTGTATATCTGGGCCGTGGCTTTATGTACACTACAGACTGTATATCTGGAACGTGGCTGTACACTACAGACTGTATATCTGGGCCGTGGCTCTATTCTACAGACTGTATATCTCGACCGTGGCTCTACTCTACAGACTGTATATCAGGGCCGTGGCTCTACTCTACAGACTGTATATCTGGACCGTGGATCTACTCTAGAGACTATATGTCAGGGCCGTGGCTGTACTCTACAGACTGTATATCTGGGCCGTGGCTGTACTCTACAGACTATATAAGGGCCGTGGCTCTACTCTACAGACTGTATATCTGGACCGTGGATCTACTCTAGAGACTGTATGTCAGGGCCGTGGCTGTACTCTACAGACTGTATATCTGGACCGTGGCTCTACTCTACAGACTGTATATCTGGGCCGTGGCTGTACTCTACAGACTGTATATCAGGGCCGTGGCTCTACTCTACAGACTGTATATCTGGACCGTAAATCTACTCTAGAGACTGTATGTCAGGGCCGTGGCTGTACTCTACAGACTGTATATCTGGACCGTGGCTCTACTCTACAGACTGTATATCTGGGCCGTGGCTCTACTGTACAGACTGTATATCTGGACCGTGGCTCTACTCTACAGACTGTATATCTGGACCGTGACTCTACACTACAGACTGTATATCTGGGCCGTGGCTCTACTCTACAGACTGTATATCTGGGCCGTGGCTCTACTGTACAGACTTTATATCTGGGCCGTGGCTGTACACTACAGACTATATATCAGGGCCGTGGCTGTACACTACAGACTGTATATCTGGACCGTGGCTCTACACTACAGACTATATATCAGGGCCGTGGCTGTACACTACAGACTGTATATCTGGACCGTGGCTCTTCTCTACAGACTGTTTATCTGGGCCGTGGCTGTACACTACAGACTGTATATCTGGACCGTGGCTCTACTCTACAGACTGTATATCTGGGCCGTGGCTGTACACTACAGACTGTATATCTGGACCGTGGCTCTACTCTACAGACTGTATATCCGGGCCGTGGCTCTACTCTACAGACTGTATATCTGGAATGTGGCTGTACACTACAGACTGTATATCTGGGCCATGGCTCTACTCTACAGACTGTATATCTGGACCGTGGCTCTACTCTACAGACTGTATATCTGGGCAATGGCTGTACACTACAGACTGTATATCTGGGCCGTGGCTCTACTCTAAAGACTGTATATCTGGGCCGAGGATCTACACTACCGACTGTATATCTGGAACGTGGCTGTACACTACAGACTGTATATCTGGGCCGTGGCTCTATTCTACAGACTGTATATCTCGACCGTGGCTCTACTCTACAGACTGTATATCTGGGCCGCGGCTCTACTCTACAGACTGTATATCTGGACCGTGGCTCTACACTACAGACTGTATATCTGGGCCGTGGCTCTACTCTACAGACTGTATGTCTGGGCCGTGGCTCTACTCTACAGACTGTATATCTGGGCCGTGGCTCTACTCTACAGACTGTATATCTGGGCCGAGAATCTACACTACAGACTGTATATCTGGGCCGTGGCTCTACTCTACAGACTGTATATCTGGGCCGTGGCTCTACTCTAGAGACTGTATATCTGGACAGTGGCTCTACTCTACAGACTGTATATCTGTACCGTGGCTGTACACTACAGACTGTATATATGGGCCGTGGCTCTACACTACAGACTGTATATCTGGGCCGTTGCTCTACACAACAGACTGTATATCTAGGCCGTGGCTGTACTCTACAGACTGTATATCTGGGCCGTGGCTCTACACTACAGACTGTATATCTGGGCCGTGACTCTACACTACAGACTGTATATCTGGGCCGTGGCTGTACTCTACAGACTGTATATCTGGGCCGTGGCTGTACTCTACAGACTGTATATCTGGGACGTGGTTCTACACTACAGACTGTATATCTGGCCCGTGGCTGTACTCTACAGACTGTATATCTGGGCCGTGGCTGTACTCTACAGACTGTATATCTGGGACGTGGCTCTACACTACAGACTGTATGTCTGGGCCGTGGATCTACACTACAGACTGTATATCTGGGCCGTGGCTGTACTCTACAGATGTATATCTGGGCCGTGGCTCTACACTACAGACTGTATATCTGGGCCGTGGCTCTACACTACAGACTGTATATCTGGGCCGTGACTCTACACTACAGACTGTATATCTGGGCCATGGCTGTACACTACAGAATGTATATCTGGAACGTGGCTGTACACTACAGACTGAATATCTAGACCGTGGCTCTACTCTACAGACTGTGTATCAGGGCTGTGGCTGTACACTATAAGCTGTATATCTGGGCCGCGGCTCTAATCTACAGACTGTATATTTGGGCCGTGGCTCTACTCTACCGACTGTATATCTGGGCCGTGGCTCTACTCTACAGACTGTATATCTGGGCCGTGGCTGTACACTACAGACTGTATATCTGGGCCGTGGCTGGACTCTTCAGACTGTATATCTGGGCCGTGGCTCTACACTACAGACTGTATATCTGGGCCGTGGCTCTACACTACAGATTGTATATCTTGACCGTGGCTCTACTCTACAGACTGTATATCTGGACCATGGCTCTACTCTACCGACTGTATATCTGGGCCGTGGCTGTACACTACAGACTGCATATCTGGACCGTGGCTCTACTCTACAGACTGTATATCTGGGCCGTGGCTGTACACTACAGACTGCATATCTGGACCGTGGCTCTACTCTACAGACTGTATATCTGGACCATGGCTCTACACTACAGACTGTATATATGGGCCGTGGCTGTACACTACAGACTGTATATCTGGGCCGTGGCTCTACACTACAGATTGTATATCTTGACCGTGGCTCTACTCTACAGACTGTATATCTGGACCGTGGCTCTACTCTACCGACTGTATATCTGGGCCATGGCTGTACACTACAGACTTTATATCTGGGCCGTGGCTGTACACTACAGACTGCATATCTGGACCGTGGCTCTACTCTACAGACTGTATATCTGGGCCATGGCTGTACACTACAGACTGTATATCTGGGCCGTCGCTCTACTCTACAGACTGTATGTCTGGACCGCGGCTCTTCTCTACAGACTGTATATCTGGGCCGTGGCTGTACTCTACAGAATGTATATCTGGGCCGTGACTCTACTCTACAGACTGCATGTCTGGACCGTGGCTCTACTCTACAGACTGTATATCTGGGCCGTGGCTGTACACTACAGACTGTATATCTGGACCGTGGCTCTACTCTACAGACTGTATATCAGGGCCGTGGCTCTACTCTACAGACTGTATATCTGGAACGTGGCTGTACACTACAGACTGTATATCTGGGCCGTAGATCTAGTATACAGACTGTATATCTGGGCCGTGGCTGTACACTACAGACTGTATATCTGGGCCGGGTCTCTACTCTACAGACTGTATATTTGGGCCGTGGCTCTACTCTACAGACTGTATATCTTGACCGTGGCTCTACTCTACAGACTGTATATCTGTGCCGTGGCTCTACTCTAAAGACTATGTCTGGGCCGTGGCTGTACACTACAGACTGTATATCTGGCCGTGGCTGTACTCTACAGACTGTATATCTGGACTGTGGCTCTACTCTACAGACTGTATATCTGGGCCGTGGCTGTACACTACAGACTGTATATCTGGACCGTGGCTCTACTCTACAGACTGTATATCTGGGCCGTGGCTCTACTCTACAGACTGTATATCTGGGCCGCGGCTCTACTCTACAGACTGTATATCAGGGCCGTGGCTCTACTCTACAGACTGTATATCTGGACCGTGGCTGTACTCTACAGACTGTATATCTGGGCCGTGGCTGTGTGTACACTACAGACTGTATATCTGGAACGTGGCTGTACACTACAGACTGTATATCTGGACCGTGGCTCTACTCTACAGACTGTGTATCAGGGCTGTGGCTGTACACTATAAACCGTATATCTGGGCCGCCGCTTTAATCTACAGACTGTATATCTGGACCGTGGATCTACACTATAGACTGTATATCTGGGCCGCGGCTCTAATCTACAGACTGTATATCTGGGCCGTGGCTCTACTCTACCGACTGTATATCTGGGCCGTGGCTCTACTCTACAGACTGTAGAATAGAATAGAATAGAATTTATTTCAAGCCCATCCAGCTATGTGCTGGCTTTTCATGTGCTCGCGTTAATGACATGGATACATCAGGAGGAAACAGCATTCACACACATCGCACATAAAACACATGTAAAAATTTCGCACTATAGCCGCCGTGCCAGACCCAGCTGTTCAGTGATCCTCCTCCGGAACACCGCAACACTAGTCTCCCTAGTGTCGGACGGCAGGCCGTTGTACGCTCGGGCGGCTCGATAAACAAACCGCCGCCTCCCTGACTCGGTTCTGATGCGAGGCATGGACAGTAGATCATCCTGTCTGGTCGATCTTTGCCTCACACTTTGAACGGTGTGGAAGTGGCGCGCAAGGTCACTCGGCTGTCCCTGAGTCATGATGACTTTAAGTAAACATAGTGTGCGGTACATAACGAGGTCCTGGGCAGGTAACCAGTTTAACTCATGTAATACGTCACGTACGTGATCACACTTGCGCCGTCCTGATACTACTCGCGCACAGAAGTTGAGCAGTTTTTGTATGCGCGTCACTGCTTGTGCGGTACCGTTTCCGTATACAGCGATACCGTAGCGAATCAGTGCAATCACCAGTCCGTTCACTATTGTCGGTAGCACATCATGAGGGATGCAATGCTTCGCGTGGCTGAGACCAATCAACATGTATATCTGGGCCGTGGCTGTACACTACAGATTGTATATCTGGGCCGCGGCTCTACACTACAGACTGTATATCTGGGCCGTGGCTGTACTCTACAGACTGTACATCTGGGCCGTGGCTTTAATCTACAGACTGTGTATCTGGGCCGTGGCTCTACTCTACAGACTGCATATCTGGGCCGAGGATCTAGACTACAGACTGTATATCTGGGCCGCGGCTCTACTCTACAGACTGTATATCTGGGCCGTGGCTGTACACTACAGACTGTATATCTGGAACGTGCCCGTACACTACAGACTGTATATCTGGGCCGTGGATCTACTCTACAGACTGTATATTCGGGCCGCAGATCTACTCTACAGACTGTATAGCTGGACTGTGGCTCTAATCTACAGACTGTATATCTGGGCTGTGACTTTACTCTACAGACTGTATATCTGGCCCGTGGCTGTACTCTACAGACTGTATATCTGGACTGTGGCTCTACTCTACAGACTGTATATCTGCGCCGTGACTGTACACTACAGACTGTATATCTGGGCCGTGGATCTACTCTACAGGCTGTATATCCGGGCCTCAACTCTACTCTACAGACTGTATATCTGGACTGTGTCTCTAATCTACAGACTGTATATCTGGGCCGTGGCTCTACACTACAGAGTGTATATCTGGACCGTGGCTCTACTCTACAGACTGTATATCTGGGCCGTGGCTCTACTCTACAGACTGTATATCTGGGCCGTGGCTGTACACTACAGACTGTATATCTGGGCCGTGGCTCTACATTACAGACTGTATATCTGGACCGCGGCTCTACTCTAGAGACTGTATATCTGGGCCGTGGCTCTACTCTACAGACTGTATATCTGGGCCGTGGCTCTACACTACAGACTGTATTTCTGGACCGTGGCGCTACTATACAGACTGTATATCTGGGCCGTGACTGTATGTACATTACAGAGTGTATATCTGGAACGTGGCTGTACACTACAGACTGTATATCTAGACCATGGCTCTACTCTACAGACTGTATATCAGGGCTGTGGCTGTACACTACAGACTGTATGTATGGGCCGTGGATCTACTCTACAGACTGTATGTCTGGGCCGTGGCTGTACACTACAGACTGTATGTCAGGGCCGTGGATCTACACCACAGACTGTATATCTGGGCCGTGGCTCTACGCTACAGACTGTATATCTGGGCCGTGGCTCTACACTACAGACTGTATATCGGGGCCGTGGATCTACTCTACAGACTGTATGTCTAGGCCGTGGCTGTACTCTACAGACTGTATATCTGGACCGTGGCTCTACTCTACAGACTGTATATCTGGGCCGTGGCTCTACTCAACAGACTGTATATTTGGGCCGTAGATCTACTCTACAGACTGTATATCTGGGCCGTGGCTGTACACTACAGACTGTATATCTGGACCGTGGCTGTACACTACAGACTGTATATCTGGGCCGTGGCTCTACACTACAGACTGTATATCTGGGCCGTGGCTCTACACTACAGACTGTATATCTGGGCCGTGGCTGTACTCTACAGACTGTATATCTGGGCCGTGGCTGTACTCTACAGACTGTATATCTGGGCCGTGGCTCTACTCTACAGACTGTATATCTGGGCCGTGGCTGTACACTACAGACTGTATATCTGGGCCGTGGCTCTACACTACAGACTGTATATCTGGACCGTGGCTCTACTATACAGACTGTATATCTGGGCTGTGGCTGTATGTACACTACAGACTGCATATCTGGAACGTGGCTGTACACTACAGACTGTATATCTGGGCCGTGGATCTACTCTACAGACTGTATGTCTGGGCCGTGGCTGTACACTACAGACTGTATATCTAGACCATGGCTCTACTTTACAGACTGTATATCAGGGCTGTGGCTGTACACAGACTGTATGTCTGGGCCGTGGATCTACTCTACAGACTGTATGTCTGGGCCGTGGCTGTACACTACAGACTGTATTTCTGGGCCGCGGCTCTACTCTACAGATTGTATATCTGGACCGTGGCTGTACACTACAGACTGTATATCTGGGCCGTGGCTCTACTCTACAGACTGTATGTCTGGGCCGTGGCTCTACTCTAAAGACTGTATATCTGGACCGTGGCTCTACTCTACAGACTGTATATCTGGGCCGTGGCTGTACTCTACACACTTTATATCTGGACCGTGGCTTTACACTAAAGACTGTATATCTGGGCCGTGGCTCTACACTACAGACTGTATATCTGGACCGTGGCTGTACACTACAGACTGTATGTCTGGGCCGTGGATCTACACTACAGACTGTATATGTGGGCCGTGACTCTACACTACAGACTGTATATCTGGGCCGTGGTTCTACTCTACAGACTGTATATCTGGGCCGTGGCTTTATGTACACTACAGACTGTATATCTGGAACGTGGCTGTACACTACAGACTGTATATCTGGACCGTGGCTCTACTCTACGGACTTTATATCTGGGCCATGGCTGTACACTACAGACTGTATATCTGGACCGTGGCTCTACTCTACAGACTGTATATCTGGAAAGTAGCTTTACACTACAGACTGTATATCTGGGCCGTGGCTCTACTCTACAGACTGTATATCTCGACCGTGGCTCTACTCTACAGACTGTATATCTGGGCCGCGGCTCTACTCTACAGATTGTATATCTGGACCGTGGCTGTACACTACAGACTGTATATCTGGGCCGTGGCTCTACTCTACAGACTGTATGTCTGGGCCGTGGCTCTACTCTAAAGACTGTATATCTGGGCCGTGGCTCTACTCTACAGACTGTATATCTGAGCCGAGGATCTACACTACAGACTGTATATCTGGGCCGTGGATGTACACTACAGACTGTATATCTGGGCCGTGGCTCTACACTACAGACTGTATATCTGGGCCGTGACTCTACACTACAGACTGTATATCTAGGCCGTGGCTGTACTCCACAGACTGTATATCTGGACCGTGGCTGTAAACTACAGACTGTATATCTGGTCTGTGGCTCTACACTACAGACTGTATACCTGGGCCGTGGCTCTACACTACAGACTGTATATCTGGGCCGTGGCTGTACTCTACAGACTGTATATCTGGGCCGTGGCTGTACAATACAGAGTGTATATCTGGACCGTGGCTGTACACTACAGACTGTATATCTGGGCCGTGGCTCTACACTACAGACTGTATATCTGGGCCGTGGCTCTACACTACAGACTGTATATCTGGGCAGTGGCTGTACTCTACAGACTGTATATCTGGGCCGTGGCTGTACTCTACAGACTGTATATCTGGGCCGTGGCTGTGTGTACACTACAGACTGTATATCTGGAACGTGGCTGTACACTACAGACTGTATATCTGGACCGTGGCTCTACTCTACAGACTGTGTATCAGGGCTGTGGCTGTACACTATAAACCGTATATCTGGGCCGCCGCTTTAATCTACAGACTGTATATCTGGACCGTGGATCTACACTATAGACTGTATATCTGGGCCGCGGCTCTAATCTACAGACTGTATATCTGGGCCGTGGCTCTACTCTACCGACTGTATATCTGGGCCGTGGCTCTACTCTACAGACTGTAGAATAGAATAGAATAGAATTTATTTCAAGCCCATCCAGCTATGTGCTGGCTTTTCATGTGCTCGCGTTAATAACATGGATACATCAGGAGGAAACAGCATTCACACACATCGCACATAAAACACATGTAAAAATTTCGCACTATAGCCGCCGTGCCAGACCCAGCTGTTCAGTGATCCTCCTCCGGAACACCGCAACACTAGTCTCCCTAGTGTCGGACGGCAGGCCGTTGTACGCTCGGGCGGCTCGATAAACAAACCGCCGCCTCCCTGACTCGGTTCTGATGCGAGGCATGGACAGTAGATCATCCTGTCTGGTCGATCTTTGCCTCACACTTTGAACGGTGTGGAAGTGGCGCGCAAGGTCACTCGGCTGTCCTTGAGTCATGATGACTTTAAGTAAACATAGTTTGCGGTACATAACGAGGTCCTGGGCAGGTAACCAGTTTAACTCATGTAATACGTCACGTACGTGATCACACTTGCGCCGTCCTGATACTACTCGCGCACAGAAGTTGAGCAGTTTTTGTATGCGCGTCACTGCTTGTGCGGTACCGTTTCCGTATGCAGCGATACCGTAGCGAATCAGTGCAATCACCAGTCCGTTCACTATTGTCGGCAGCACATCATGAGGGATGCAATGCTTCGCGTGGCTGAGACCAATCAACATGTATATCTGGGCCGTGGCTGTACACTACAGATTGTATATCTGGGCCGCGGCTCTACACTACAGACTGTATATCTGGGCCGTGGCTGTACTCTACAGACTGTATATCTGGGCCGTGGCTTTAATCTACAGACTGTGTATCTGGGCCGTGGCTCTACTCTACAGACTGCATATCTGGGCCGAGGATCTAGACTACAGACTGTATATCTGGGCCGCGGCTCTACTCTACAGACTGTATATCTGGGCCGTGGCTGTACACTACAGACTGTATATCTGGAACGTGGCCGTACACTACAGACTGTATATCTGGGCCGTGGATCTACTCTACAGACTGTATATTCGGGCCGCAGATCTACTCTACAGACTGTATAGCTGGACTGTGGCTCTAATCTACAGACTGTATATCTGGGCTGTGACTTTACTCTACAGACTGTATATCTGGCCCGTGGCTGTACTCTACAGACTGTATATCTGGACTGTGGCTCTACTCTACAGACTGTATATCTGCGCCGTGACTGTACACTACAGACTGTATATCTGGGCCGTGGATCTACTCTACAGGCTGTGTATCCGGGCCTCAACCCTACTCTACAGACTGTATATCTGGACTGTGTCTCTAATCTACAGACTGTATATCTGGGCCGTGGCTCTACACTACAGACTGTATATCTGGACCGTGGCTCTACTCTACAGACTGTATATCTGGGCCGTGGCTCTACTCTAGAGACTGTATATCTGGGCCGTGGCTGTACACTACAGACTGTATATCTGGGCCGTGGCTCTACATTACAGACTGTATATCTGGACCGCGGCTCTACTCTAGAGACTGTATATCTGGGCCGTGGCTCTACTCTACAGACTGTATATCTGGGCCGTGGCTCTACACTACAGACTGTATTTCTGGACCGTGGCGCTACTATACAGACTGTATATCTGGGCCGTGACTGTATGTACATTACAGAGTGTATATCTGGAACGTGGCTGTACACTACAGACTGTATATCTAGACCATGGCTCTACTCTACAGACTGTATATCAGGGCTGTGGCTGTACACTACAGACTGTATGTATGGGCCGTGGATCTACTCTACAGACTGTATGTCTGGGCCGTGGCTGTACACTACAGACTGTATGTCAGGGCCGTGGATCTACTCCACAGACTGTATATCTGGGCCGTGGCTCTACGCTACAGACTGTATATCTGGGCCGTGGCTCTACACTACAGACTGTATATCGGGGCCGTGGATCTACTCTATAGACTGTATGTCTAGGCCGTGGCTGTACTCTACAGACTGTATATCTGGACCGTGGCTTTACTCTACAGACTGTATATCTGGGCCGTGGCTCTACTCAACAGACTGTATATTTGGGCCGTAGATCTACTCTACAGACTGTATATCTGGGCCGTGGCTGTACACTACAGACTGTATATCTGGACCGTGGCTGTACACTACAGACTGTATATCTGGGCCGTGGCTCTACACTACAGACTGTATATCTGGGCCGTGGCTCTACACTACAGACTGTATATCTGGGCCGTGGCTGTACTCTACAGACTGTATATCTGGGCCGTGGCTGTACTCTACAGACTGTATATCTGGGCCGTGGCTCTACTCTACAGACTGTATATCTGGGCCGTGGCTGTACACTACAGACTGTATATCTGGGCCGTGGCTCTACACTACAGACTGTATATCTGGACCGTGGCTCTACTATACAGACTGTATATCTGGGCTGTGGCTGTATGTACACTACAGACTGTATATCTGGAACGTGGCTGTACACTACAGACTGTATATCTGGGCCGTGGATCTACTCTACAGACTGTATGTCTGGGCCGTGGCTGTACACTACAGACTGTATATCTAGACCATGGCTCTACTTTACAGACTGTATATCAGGGCTGTGGCTGTACACAGACTGTATGTCTGGGCCGTGGATCTACTCTACAGACTGTATGTCTGGGCCGTGGCTGTACACTACAGACTGTATTTCTGGGCCGTGGATCTACACTACAGACTGTATATCTGGGCCGTGGCTCTACACTACAGACTGTATATCTGGGCCGTGGCTGTACTCTACAGACTGTATTTCTGGGCCGTGGCTGTACACTACAGACTGTATATCTGAACCGTGGCTGTACACTACAGACTGTATATCTGGGCCGTGGCTCTACACTACAGACTGTATGTCTGGGCCGTGGCTCTACACTACAGACTTTATATCTGGGTCGTGGCTGTACTCTACAGAATGTATATATGTGCCGTGGCTGTACTCTACAGACTGTATATCTGGGCCGTGTCTCTACACTACAGACTGTATATCTGGGCATTGGCTGTACCCTACAGACTGTATATCTGGGCCGTGGCTCTACACTACAGACTGTATATCTGGGCCGTGGCTCTACACTACAGACTGTATATCTGGACCGTGGCTGTACACTACAGACTGTATGTCTTGGCTGTGGACCTACACTACAGACTGTATATGTGGGCCGTGACTCTACACTACAGACTGTATATCTGGGCCGTGGCTCTACTCTACAGACTGTATATCTGGGCCGTGGCTTTATGTACACTACAGAGTGTATATCTGGAACGTGGCTGTACACTACAGACTGTATATCTGGACCGTGGCTCTACTCTACAAACTGTGTATCAGGTCTGTGGCTGTATACTATAAACTGTATATCTGGGCCGCGGCTCTAATCTACAGACTGTATATCTGGGCCGTGGATCTACACTATAGACTGTATATCTGGAACGTGGCTCTACTCTACAGACAGTATATCTGGACCGTGGCTCTACTCTACAGACTGTATATCTGAGCCGAGGCTGTACACTACAGACTGCATATCTAGAACGTAACTCTACTCTACAGACTGTATATCTGGACCGTGGCTCCACTCTACAGACTGTATATCTGGACCGTGGCTGTACACAACATACTGTATATCTGGACCGTGGCTCTACTCTACAGACTGTATATCTGGGCCGTGGCTCTACACTACAGACTGTATATCTGGACCGTGGCTCTACTATACAGACTGTGTATCTGGGCCGTGGCTGTACACTGCATACTGTATATCTGGACCGTGGCTCTACTCTACAGACTGTATATCTGGACCGTGGCTCTACTCTACAGACTGTATATCTGGACCGTGCCTCTACTCTACAGACTGTATATCTGGACCGTGGCTATACACTACAGACTGTATATCTGGACAGTGGCTCTACTTTACAGACTGGATATCTGGACCGTGGCTGTACACTACAGACTGTATATCTGGACCGTGGCTGTACACTACCGACTGTATATCTGGGCCGTGGCTCTACTCTACAGACTGTATATCTGGACCGTGGCTCTACTCTACAGGCTGTATATCTGGACCGTGGCTGTACACTACAGACTGTATATCTGGGTCGTGGCTCTACACTACAGACTGTATATCTGGACCGTGGCTCTACTATACAGACTGTATATCTGAGCCGTGGCTGTATGTACACTACAGACTGTATATCTGGAACGTGGCTGTACACTACAGACTGTATATCTGGGCCGTGGATCTACTCTACAGACTGTATGTCTGGGCCGTGGCTGTACACTACAGACTGTATATCTGGGCCGCGGCTCTATTCTACAGACTGTATGTCTGGGTCGTGGCTCTACGCTACAGACTGTATATCTGGGCCGTGGCTGTACTCTACAGACTGTATGTCTGGGCCGTGGCTGTACACTACAGACTGTATATCTATACCATGGCTCTACTACTCTACACTCATCTACTCTACAGACTGTATATCAGGACTGTGGCTGTACACAGACTGTATGTCTGGGCCGTGGATATACTCTACAGACTGTATGTCTGGGCCGTGACTCTACTATACAGACTGAATATCGGGACCGTGGCTCTACTCTACAGACTGTATATCTGGGCCGTGGCTGTACTCTACAGACTTTATATCTGGACCGTGGCTGTACACTACATACTGTATATCTGGGCCGTGGCTCTACACTACAGACTGTATACCTGGGCCGTGGCTCTACACTACAGACTGTATATCTGGGCCGTGGCTGTACTCTACAGACTGTATATCTGGACCGTGGCTGTACACTACAGACTGTATATTTGGACCGTGGCGGTACACTACAGACTGTATATCGGGGCCGTGGCTCTACACTACAGACTGTATATCTGGGCCGTGGCTCTACACTACAGACTGTATATCTGGGCCGTGGCTGTACTCTACAGACTGTATATCTGGGCCGTGGCTGTACACTACAGACTGTATGTCTGGGCCGTGAATCTACACTACAGACTGTATATCTGAGCCGTGGCTCTACGCTACAGACTGTATATCTGGGCCGAGGCTGTACACTACAGACTGTATATCGGGGCCGTGGATCTACTCTACAGACTGTATGTCTGGGCCGTGGCGGTACACTACATACTGTATATCTGGGCCGCGGCTCTACTCTACAGACTGTATGTCTGGGCCGTGGCTGTACACTACAGACTGTATATCTAGACCATGGCTCTACTCTACAGACTGTATATCAGGGCTGTGTCTGTACACAGACTGTATGTCTGGGCCGTGGATCTACTCTACAGACTGTATATCTGGGCCGTGACTCTACTATACAGACTGGAATATCTGGACCGTGGTTCTACTCTACAGACTGTATATCTGGGCCGTGGCTGTACTCTACAGACTTTATATCTGGGCCGTGGCTGTACTCTACAGACTGTATATCTGGGCCGTGGCTCTACTCTACAAACTGTATATCTGGGCCGTGGCTGTACACTACAGACTGTATATCTGGGCCGTGGCTCTACACTACAGACTGTATATCTGGACCGTGGCTCTACTATACAGACTGTATATCTGGGCCGTGGCTGTATGTACACTACAGACTGTATATCTGGAACGTGGCTGTACACTACAGACTTTATATCTGGGCGGTGGATCTACTCTACAGACTGTATGTCTGGGCCGTGGCTGTACACTACAGACTGTATATCTAGACCATGTCTCTACTTTACAGACTGTATATCAGGGCTGTGGCTGTACACAGGCTGTATGTCTTGGCCGTGGATCTACTCTACAGACTGTATGTCTGGGCCGTGGCTGTACACTACAGACTGTATGTCTGGGCCGTGGATCTACACTACAGACTGTAGATCTGGGCCGTGGCTCTACGCTACAGACTGTATATCTGGGCCGTGGCTGTACACTACAGACTGTATATCGGGACCGTGGATCTACTCTACAGACTGTATGTCTGGGCCGTGACTCTAATACAGACTGTATATCTGGACCGTGGCTCTACTCTACAGACTGTATATCTGGGCCGTGGCTGTACTCTACACACTTTATATCTGGACCGTGGCTTTACACTAAAGACTGTATATCTGGGCCGTGGCTCTACACTACAGACTGTATACCTGGGCCGTGGCTCTACACTACAGACTGTATATCTGGGCCGTGGCTGTACTCTACAGACTGTATTTCTGGGCCGTGGCTGTACACTACAGAGTGTATATCTGGACCGTGGCTGTACACTACAGACTGTATATCTGGGCCGTGACTCTACACTACAGACTGTATATCTGGGCCGTGGCTCTAGACTACAGACTGTATATCTGGACCGTGGCTGTACACTACAGACTGTATGTCTGGGCCGTGGATCTACACTACAGACTGTATGTCTGGGCCGTGGATCTACACTACAGACTGTATATCTGGGCCGTGGCTCTACACTACAGACTTTAAATCTGGACCGTAGCTGTACACTACAGACTGTATATCTGAGCCGTGTCTCTAAACTGCAGACTGTATATATGGGCCGTGGATCTACTCTACAGACTGTATATCTGGAACGTGGCTCTACTCTACAGACTGTATATCTGGAACGTGGCTCTACTCTACAGACTGTATATCTGGGCCGCGGCTCTACTCTACAGACTGTATATCTGGAACGTGGCTCTACTCTACAGACAGTATATCTGGACCGTGGCTCTACTCTACAGACTGTATATCTGAGCCGAGGCTGTACACTACAGACTGCATATCTAGAACGTAACTCTACTCTACAGACTGTATATCTGGGCCGTGGCTCCACTCTACAGGCTGTATATCTGGACCGTGGCTGTACACAACATACTGTATATCTGGACCGTGGCTCTACTCTACAGACTGTATATCTGGGCCGTGGCTCTACACTACAGACTGTATATCTGGACCGTGGCTCTACTATACAGACTGTATATCTGGGCCATGGCTGTACACTGCATACTGTATATCTGGGCCGTGTCTCTACTCTACAGACTGTATATCTGGACCGTGCCTCTACTCTACAGACTGTATATCTGGACCGTGGCTATACACTACAGACTGTATATCTGGACAGTGGCTCTACTTTACAGACTGGATATCTGGACCGTGGCTGTACACTACAGACTGTATATCTGGACCGTGGCTCTACTCTACAGGCTGTATATCTGGACCGTGGCTGTACACTACAGACTGTATATCTGGGCCGTGGCTCTACACTACAGACTGTATATCTGGACCGTGGCTCTACTCTACAGACTGTATGTCTGGGCCGTGGCTGTACACTACAGACTGTATATCAGGGCCGTGGCTGTACACTACAGACTGTATATCTGGATCGTGGCTGTACACTACAGACTGTATATCTGGGCCGTGGCTCTACTCTACAGACTGTATATCTGGACCGTGGCTCTACTCTACAGGCTGTATATCTGGACCGTGACTGTACACTACAGACTGTATATCTGGGTCGTGGCTCTAAACTACAGACTGTATATCTGGACCGTGGCTCTACTATACAGACTGTATATCTGGGCCGTGGCTGTATGTACACTACAGACTGTATATCTGGAACGTGGCTGTACACTACAGACTGTATATCTGGGCCGTGGATCTACTCTACAGACTGTATGTCTGGGCCGTGGCTGTACACTACAGACTGTATATCTGGGCCGCGGCTCTACTCTACAGACTGTATGTCTGGGCCGTGGCTCTACTATACAGACTGTATATCTGGGCCGTGGCTGTACACTACAGACTGTATATCTGGGCCGTGGCTCTACACTACAGACTGTATATCTATACCATGGCTCTACTCTACAGACTCTATATCAGGGCTGTGGCTGTACACAGACTGTATGTCTGGGCCGTGGATATACTCTACAGACTGTATTTCTGGGCCGTGACTCTACTATACAGACTGCATATCGGGACCGTGGCTCTACTCTACAGACTGTATATCTGGGCCGTGGCTGTACTCTACAGACTTTATATCTGGACCGTGGCTGTACACTACATACTGTATATCTGGGCCGTGGCTCTACACTACAGACTGTATACCTGGGCCGTGGCTCTACACTACAGACTGTATATCTGGGCCGTGGCTGTACTCTACAGACTGTATATCTGGGCCGTGGCTGTACACTACAGACTGTATATTTGGACCGTGGCTCTACACTACAGACTGTATATCTGGGCCGTGGCTCTACACTACAGACTGTATATCTGGGCCATGGCTGTGCTCTACAGACTGTATATCTGGGCCGTGGCTGTACACTACAGACTGTATGTCTGGGCCGTGAATCTACACTACAGACTGTATATCTGAGCCGTGGCTCTACGCTACAGACTGTATATCTGGGCCGTGGCTGTACACTACAGACTGTATATCGGGGCCGTGGATCTACTCTACAGACTGTATGTCTGGGCCGTGGCGGTACACTACATACTGTATATCTGGGCCGCGGCTCTACTCTACAGACTGTATGTCTGGGCCGTGGCTGTACACTACAGACTGTATATCTAGACCATGCTCTACTCTACAGACTGTATATCAGGGCTGTATCTGTACACAGACCGGGCCGTGTCTGGACGTGGATCTACTCTACAGACTGTATATCTGGGCCGTGACTCTACTATACAGACTGAATATCTGGACCGTGGTTCTACTCTACAGACTGTATATCTGGGCCGTGGCTGTACTCTACAGACTTTATATCTGGACCGTGGCTGTACACTACAGACTGTATATCTGGGCCGTGGCTCTACACTACAGACTGTATACCTGGGCCGTGGCTCTACACTACAGACTGTATATCTGGGCCGTGGCTGTACTCTACAGACTGTATATCTGGGCCGTGGCTGTACACTACAGACTGTATATTTGGACCGTGGCTGTACACTACAGACTGTATATCTGGGCCGTGGCTCAACACTACAGACTGTATATCTGGGCCGTGGCTCTACACTACAGACTGTATTTCTGGGCCGTGCCTGTACTCTACAGACTGTATATCTGGAACGTGGCTGTACACTACAGACTGTATATCTAGACCATGGCTCTACTCTATAGACTGTATATCAGGAATGTGGCTGTACACTACAGACTGTATGTCTGGGCCATGGATCTACTCTACAGACTGTATGTCTGGGCCGTGGCTGTACACTACAGACTGTATGTCTGGGCCGTGGATCTACACTACAGACTGTATATCTGGGCCGTGGCTCTACGCTAAAGACTGTATGTCTGGGCCGTGGCTGTACACTACAGACTGTATATCGAAGCCGTGGATCTACTCTACAGACTGTATGTCTGGGCCGTGGCGGTACACTACAGACTGTATATCTGGGCCGCGGCTCTACTCTACAGACTGTATGTCTGGGCCGTTGCTGTACACTACAGACTGTATATCTAGACCATGGCTCTACTCTACAGACTGTATATCAAGGCTGTGGCTGTACACAGACTGTATGTCTGGGCCGTGGATCTACTCTACAGACTGTATATCTGGGCCGTGACTCTACTATACAGACTGTATATCTGGACCGTGGCTCTACTCTACAGGCTGTATATCTGGACCGTGGCTGTACACTACAGACTGTATATCTGGACAGTGGCTCTACTTTACAGACTGTATATCTGGGCCGTGGCTGTAAACTACAGACTGTATATCTGGGCCGTGGCTCTATTCTACAGACTGGATGTCTGGACCGCGGCTCCACTCTACAGACTGTATATCTGGGTCGTGGCCGTACACTACAGACTGTATATCTGGACCGTGGCTCTACTCTACAGACTGTATATTAGGGCCGTGGCTCTACTCTACAGACTGTATATCTGGAACGTGGCGGTACACTACAGACTGTATATCTGGGCCGTGGCTCTACTCTACATATTGTATATCTGTACCGTGGCTGTACACTACAGACTGTATATCTGGGCCGTGGCTCTACTCTACAGACTGTATATCTGGGCCGTGGCTGTAAACTACAGACTGTATATCTGGGCCGTGGCTCTATTCTACAGACTGGATGTCTGGACCGCGGCTCCACTCTACAGACTGTATATCTGGGTCGTGGCCGTACACTACAGACTGTATATCTGGACCGTGGCTCTACTCTACAGACTGTATATTAGGGCCGTGGCTCTACTCTACAGACTGTATATCTGGAACGTGGCGGTACACTACAGACTGTATATCTGGGCCGTGGCTCTACTCTACATATTGTATATCTGTACCGTGGCTGTACACTACAGACTGTATATCTGGGCCGTGGCTCTACTCTACAGACTGTATATCTGGACCGTGGCTCTATTCTACAGACTGTATATCTGGGCCATGGCTGTACACTACAGACTGTATATCTGGACCGTGGCTCTACTCTACAGACTGTATATCTGGAATGTAGCTTTACACTACAGACTGTATATCTGGGCCGTGGTTCTACTCTACAGACTGTATATCTCGACCGTGGCTCTACTCTACAGACTGTATATCTGGGCCGCGGCTCTACTCTACAGACTGTATATCTGGACCGTGGCTGTACACTACAGACTGTATATCTGGGCCGTTGCTCTACTCTACAGACTGTATGTCTGGCCGTGGCTCTACTCTACAGACTGTATATCTTGGCCGTGGTTCTACTCTACAGACTGTATATCTGGGCCGAGGATCTACACTACAGACTGTATATCTGGGCCGTGGATGTACACTACAGACTGTATATCTGGGCCGTGGCTCTACACTACAGACTGTATATCTGGGCAGTGGCTCTACACTACAGACTGTATATCTAGGCCGTGGCTGTACTCTACAGACTGTATATCTGGACCGTGGCTGTACACTACAGACTGTATTTCTGGGCTGTGGCTCTACACTACAGACCGATACCTGGGCCGTGGCTCTACACTACACACTGTATATCTGGGCCGTGGCTGTACTCTACAGACTGTATATCTGGGCCGTGGCTGTACACTACAGACTGTATATCTGGACGGTGGCTGTACACTACAGACTGTATATCTGGGCCGTGGCTCTACACTACAGACTGTATATCTGGGCCGTGGCTCTACACTACAGACTGTATATCTGGACCGTGGCTCTACTATACAGACTGTATATCTGGGCCGTGGCTGTATGTACACTACAGACTGTATATCTGGAACGTGGCTGTACACTACAGACTGTATATCTGGGCCGTGGATCTACTCTACAGACTGTATGTCTGGGCCGTGGCTGTACACTACAGACTGTATATCTAGACCATGGCTGTACTTTACAGACTGTATATCAGGGCTGTGGCTGTACACAGACTGTATGTCTGGGCCGTGGATCTACTCTACAGACTGTATGTCTGGGCCGTGGCTGTACACTACAGACTGTATGTCTGGGCCGTGGATCTACACTACAGACTGTATATCTGGGCCGTGGCTCTACGCTACAGACTGTATATCTGGGCCGTGGCTGTACACTACAGACTGTATATCGGGGCCGTGGATCTACTCTACAGACTGTATGTCTGGGCCGTGATTCTACTATACAGACTGTATATCTGGACCATGGCTCTACTCTACAGACTGTATATATGGGCCGTGGCTGTACTCTACACACTTTATATCTGGACCGTGGCTGTACACTACAGACTGTATATCTGGGCCGTGGCTCTACACTTCAGACTGTATGTCTGGGCCGTGGCTGTACTCTACAGACTGTATTTCTGGGCCGTGGCTGTACACTACAGACTGTATATCTGGACCGTGGCTGTACACTACAGACTGTATATCTGGGCCGTGGCTCTACACTACAGACTGTATATCTGGGCCGTGGCTCTACACTACAGACTTTATATCTGGGCCGTGGCTGTACTCTACAGACTGTATATATGGGCCGTGGCTGTACTCTACAGACTGAATATCTGGGCCGTGGCTCTACACTACAGACTGTATATCTGGGCATTGGCTGTACTCCACAGACTGTATATCTGGGCCGTGGCTCTACACTACAGACTTTATATCTGGGCCGTGGCTCTACACTACAGACTGTATATCTGGACCGTGGCTGTACACTACAGACTGTATGTCTGGGCCGTGGATCTACACTACAGACTGTATATGTGGGCCGTGACTCTACACTACAGACTGTATATCTGGGCCGTGGCTCTACTCTACAGACTGTATATCTGGGCCGTGGCTTTATGTACACTACAGACTGTATATCTGGAACGTGGCTGTACACTACAGACTGTAAATCTGGACCGTGGCTCTACTCTACAAACTGTGTATCAGGTCTGTGGCTGTATACTATAAACTGTATATCTGGGCCGCGGCTCTAATCTACAGACTGTATATCTGGACCGTGGATCTACACTATAGACTGTATATCTGGGCCGAGGTTCTAATCTACAGACTGTATATCTGGGCTGTGGCTCTACTCTACAGACTGTATATCTGGGCCGTGGCTCTACTCTACAGACTGTATATCTGGGCCGTGGCTGTACACTACAGACTGTATATCTGGGCCGCGGCTCTACACTACAGACTGTATATCTGGGCCGTGGCTCTACACTACAGACTATATATCTGGGCCGTGGCTGTACACTACAGACTGTATGTCTGGGCCGTGGATCTACACTACAGACTGTATTTCTGGGCCGTGGCTCTACACTACAGACTTTAAATCTGAACCGTGGCTGTACACTACAGACTGTATATCTGAGCCGTGTCTCTACACTGCAGACTGTATATCTGGGCCGTGGATCTACTCTACAGACTGTATGTCTGGGCTGTGGATCTGCACTACAGACTGTATATCTGGAACCTGGCTCTACTCTACAGACTGTATATCTGGACCGTGGCTCTACTCTACAGACTGTATATCTGGGCCGAGGCTGTACACTACAGACTGCATATCTAGAACGTAACTCTACTCTACAGACTGTATATCTGGACCGTGGCTCCACTCTACAGAATGTATATCTGGACCGTGGCTGTACACAACATACTGTATATCTGGACCGTGGCTCTACTCTACAGACTGTATATCTGGACCGTGGCTATACACTACAGACTGTATATCTGGACAGTGGCTCTACTTTACAGACTGGATATCTGGACCGTGGCTCTACTCTACAGACTGTATATCTGGGCCGTGGCTGTACTCTACAGACTGTATATCTGGGCCGTGGCTGTAAACTACAGACTGTATATCTGGGCCGTGGCTGTATGTACACTACAGACTGTATATCTGGGCCGTGGCTCTACACTACAGACTGTATATCTGGACCGTGGCTCTACTCTACAGACTGTATATCAGGGCTGTGGCTGTACACAGACTGTATGTTTGGGCCGTGTATCTACTCTACAGATTGTATGTCTGGAACGTGGCTTTACTCTACAGACTGTATATCTTGGCCGTGGCTCTACTCTACAGACTGTATATCGGGGCCGTGGCTGTAAACTACAGACTGTATATCTGGGCCGTGGCTCTACTCTACAGACTGTATGTCTGGACCGCGGCTCTACTCTACAGACTGTATATCTGGGCCGTGGCTGTACACTACAGACTGTATATCTGGACCGTGGCTCTACTCTACAGACTGTATATCAGGGCCGTGGCTCTACTCTACAGACTGTATATCTGGAACGTGGCGGTACACTACAGACTGTATATCTGGGCCGTGGCTCTACTCTACAGACTATATATCTGAACCGTGGCTGTACACTACAGACTGTATATCTGGGCCGTGGCTCTACTCTACAGACTGTATATCTGGACCGTGGCTCTACTCAACAGACTGTATATCTGGGCCATGGCTGTACACTACAGACTGTATATCTGGACCGTGGCTCTACTCTACAGACTGTATATCTGGAATGTAGCTTTACACTACAGACTGGATATCTGGGCCGTGGTTCTACTCTACAGACTGTATATCTCGACCGTGGCTCTACTCTACAGACTGTATATCTTGGCCGTGGCTCTACTCTACAGACTGTATATCTGGGCCGAGGATCTACACTACAGACTTTATATCTGGGCCGTGGATGTACACTACAGACTGTATATCTGGGCCGTGGCTCTACACTACAAACTGTATATCTGGGCAGTGGCTCTACACTACAGACTGTATATCTAGGCCGTGGCTACACTCTACAGACTGTATATCTGGACCGTGGCTGTACACTACAGACTGTATATCTAGACCATGGCTCTACTCTACAGACTGTATATCTATACCATGGCTCTACTCTACAGACTGTATATCAGGGCTGTGGCTGTACACTGCAGACTGTATGTATGGGTCGTGGATCTACTCAACAGACTGTATGTCTGGGCCGTGGCTGTACACTACAGACTGTATGTCAGGGCCGTGGATCTACACTACAGACTGTATATCTGGTCCGTGGCTCTACGCTACAGACTGTATATCTGGGCCGTGGCTGTACACTACAGACTGTATATCGGGGCCGTGGATCTACTCTACAGACTGTATGTCTGGGCCGTGGCTGTACTCTACAGACTGTATATCTGGACAGTGGCTCTACTCTACAGACTGTATATCTGGGACGTGGCTCTACTCTACAGACTGTATATTTGGGCCGTAGATTTACTCTACAGACTGTATATCTGGGCCGTGGCTGTACACTACAGACTGTATATCTGGGCCGTGGCTCTACACTACAGACTGTATATCTGGGCCGTGGCTGTACACTACAGACTGTATATCTGAGCCGTGTCTCTACACTACAGACTGTATATCTGGGCCGTGGATCTACTCTACAGACTGTATGTCTGGGCTGAGGATCTGCACTACAGACTGTATATCTGGAACGTGGCTCTACTCTACAGACTGTATATCTGGACCGTGGCTCTACTCTACAGACTGTATATCTGGGCCGAGGCTGTACACTACAGACTGCATATCTGGAACGTAACTCTACTCTACAGACTGTATATCTGGACCGTGGCTCCACTCTACAGACTGTATATCTGGACCGTGGCTGTACACAACATACTCTATATATGTTGTATATATATATATATATATATATATATAAT